>WAAB01011592.1:0-92609 GCA_013389865.1 Piaya cayana | reverse complement strand
AGGCGCTGAGGGACATGGTTTAGTGATTAATAGGAATGGTTGGACTCGATGATCTGATGGGTCTTTTCCAACCTGGTGATTCTATGATTCTATCATTCAGTTCAACTTTCTCCTCTCATTCTTTCCTTCCAGTTGTACCACAGCTCATCAAGGTACACCCTAGCAAGTATGTGAGGCACATCAGGCCAGTACTGGGATTGTTGCTTCTGGGACAAGAAATCCTCAGAGTAGACAGCAGACACAGGGCTGGGAGCCTTGAGGCACTGCTTAAAAGATACAAGAGCCCCAGTTGAACTGGGTTTTGTCAGGGGTGCTGTCCTGTAGCTGTGGATCCCCTGAAGTAAGCACGGTGATGAGTACGGATAGGGGAGAGGTGCAAAATAGTGGGCAGCATCACCTCCGCAAGTAGCATCCTTGCTTCCAGTGGCCATATGACAGATAAAGCTTTGTGGGAGACACATTTCTCATCCTTTAATGTACAGAGTCTTGCATTTATGTAGAAATTTACACACTGATGCTGTCTGGAAAGCCTGCCTGTGCTGTGTGAGCAATGCTGAGCAGCTTCACCACGGAGCAGTTGCCTGTGCAGGAGCTTCGATCGGCCCAATTTCCACTGCCAGTTGCAAAACTGTGGTGTAAGAAAAATCTGATGACACCAGCATTATGTTCCTCCCATAAAGACTGGTTTGCACAATGTCCAAAATGAAATGAAATACAGTGCTGCAGTGGTACTGTGTGACCTTTCTCATTTTCTGGGTATTGAATTTTACTTGAATTTCAACCTTTCCCCTACCATTTCTTGGCTCTCTTTTCAGCAAGCTGACAGATATTTGCTTTGCATGGAAATCCACCCCACCTCAGGTGCTCCCTGCTGCTGTTGAACTGAGCAGGAGCTGCTGCCTTTGCTTCACATCTGTTCGTAAGGGTTTTAAGCTGAAAAAGGGAAGATTTAAATGAGATCGTAGGAAGAAATTATTTACTGTGAGGGTGGTGAGGCCCTGGCCCAGGTTGCCCAGAGAAGTGGTGGCTGCCCCATCCCTGGAGGGGTTCAAGGCCAGGTTGGATGGGGCTTGGAGCCTCTGATCCAGGCGGAGGTGTCCCTGCCCATGGCAGGGGTGTGACTGGATGGGCTATAACATCCCTTCCAACCCAAACTATTCCATGATTCCCAATACCACTGCAGATGTGATTCTTGCAGAGGGCAGCATCCTGCCCCTTCAGAGATGTTCTGGATGCTGCAAACCTCCATGATATTGGCTTTTTCACTTGCCTTGTCAGGCAATTATCATAGATCTGTGGTGCTCTCCCTGCAAAATGAAGCTGTTTGCCTATCAGAGACAAAAATGTTATATTTCCTGTGTCTGAAGCACTTTCTCCAAACTGTAATGTTGTAGAGCAAGATGGATTTTTAAACTATGCCCACAGATTTTTCTAATAGACAATCAGACCTGGCTGGTTGACTGCAAATGCCATTTCCTTCAGTTTTGGCAGATTTTACAAAGTCAAATCAGCTTCCAAGCACATAAAGGATGAGCTTAGCTTCGTCTCTGTAAGGTTAAGACTGAAACTGAAAAAATTTATTGCAACATTTAGTGTTGGGGAGAGTGGTGCTACTTTTACACCCATTCAATACTTCTTGGGCTTCAGGGAGTTTACTCCCAAATTACTCTGTGCTGTGCAAGGTCAGAGTCAGGCCACTAAAGGAAGATAAATATCTTTAAAAATGTCTGCTGCCTGCTTTGATGAAAGGAATATGATGGCTAAAAATTAATCTGAAGTTGAAAAAATAAGACTATTTTTGGAGAGGTGGGAAGGACACAACAAAGCCAAGGACAAAGTCATTGTCTCCTTGTCTGCCAGCAGAGGAAAGCAAGGTGACAGTGACGTCTGTGATGAAAAAAATGGTGATTTGACAGATGAGAAACAGGGATTTGTGGTAGCCCATGGTTTGTGGAGTAGGTACATTAGCAGATTGCCAGGGGGTTTGGCTGCAAGTTGCCCATTGCTGATCTTTGCCAGGGACTGACTTCTAATAATCTCCACCGTACTGTGCCTGGGGATTTGCCTGGCATGTGTGTAGCTGATTTTGGAACCAGCCATCCATCCGTCATCTCACTTCAGGGTAACTACGACCAGCATCCTGCAGCTTTATGGCCCAAGCCACTCTTCTATTATTGCTTTCCATCCAGTGGATGGTGAAACGTTATTTTAGGTGGCTAATTAAAATGCACTGATTTATACCTGGTGCTCCTCTTGTGCAAAGCAAGACAGGGAAAATATTCTTAGCCAGTGCTTGCTGGGCTGGCCAGGGTCTGTCTTGTGGTTGAACTGATGTGTATCTTGGGAACACACAGCAACCCCACATCTCCACCTTCCTCCTGTCTGTCCGCCCCAGCCCCACCCCTCACCCCCTTTTTTTTTATTACATGATATTTCACACACTTTGTGAAAGAGTTCTGCTTTATTTTAGATGTGAGACCGTACAATGTACCTGCAGACTCAACAGGATTCCTGTAATTGCAGCGGAGCTGCACTGCTGCCATACTACTCTGGGACTCTACAGCTGTCCTGGTCGATGTCCACTCTCCCATTCAATATATATTTGTATTTAGTGATGGTTTTAGCATGCACCATGTGATAACCTGCTGCTTCTGAGTCAGGAGTGGTTTGGGATAGCTGGGATCATCTTGCCAGTGCGGCTTTTATCACCTATAGCTTGTCTCTGCCTCCCTCTGCCCAAACGGTGGCCTTGAACAGTGCAAAAATACCACCCATGTGGGCAAAAGTAGTTAAAATATTGCATTGGATGTTAGCACTGAAGTTTATCCTCATAAAAGGTGCAGTCCTTAAAATCATCTGAAAAAGAGGAGTGGGACAAAAGATCCCCTCTGTGTGGGAGAGGCATAACGGACTTCATAGGTGGGGATGGTGTTAAGCGTAACCCAGTAATTGTCGCGGCAAGTCAAAAAGATCACTGTATTACAAATCCTCCTGTAAGAATGCAAACCCGGCACCCTTTCACAAGAAAAATGTCTGGGAAACCCTATTTGCTACCTCTGAGAGGAGAAAAGGCAGGCAAAATGCCATGCTGATTCCCAAACCTGCCATCTGAAAATGTCTAAAGGGTGAGGAATGTGGCTTCTAGCAACCTGCAGGAATTTGTGCTCCCAGAATCCCTGAGTGGGTTTGAAAATCTGCTCTCCACAATGACAGAGCCTGAAATGGTTGGGAAATTCAATTAATACTTGCACAGATAGCTGTTCTTAAGTATTTACACAGTACACCTATCTTGGTGGTATGTAAACACTCTGCAGGGTTCAGCAGCATGATTGCGGCTGACCTGCCAAGGGCAGTCGTTCCCTTTACTATTTTCCTGTAGGCTGAGCCCAGGCTATTGAATCTGAGCCCATTTTCTTCAAGGTTTCATTAGAAATTCAGAGTACAGTCCTGCTCTGCCTGACCAGATAGGTGTGGGACAAAATTTCAGGATATAACCTGTCAAGATGTGACTTTTGGGCAGTGTCTTGTGCTGAGAATTAATTTTTACTCTAACTGATTTATAACCCCATGAAAATGGGCTTCAGTCGCGGAAAAAAATGCATACTCTGCAAATACCAGAGCTGTGCTATCCAGTTTCCATACAGCCCTCCAGCATTCATATAGAGCATGTTTTTAGGGGTGTCACAGCTGGCTTTCTCTTGGCCATATTTTTCTGGGGAACGAGGAATCTTGGCAATTCTGAATTTTGTTGCTTTTCCAAAAGCAGAGTCGACACCGTTACTGTGTGGTGAAAGGTTTCTCCATAGGAACTGCATCTCATAAGTCAGTCTGCAAATGCAAGGCTGGGGACAAGCGGTCGTTTGCTGCCTTCCAGAAATAGCTTTTCCTTGTGTGATTGCTTAGGGTTCTGCTTCTGCGCTTTCCACATGTCCACAAAATTCCCGAGGACAGCGTACGAGGTTCAGGATGAGCACGTTGTGATAGAGGCAGGCAGAGCAGGCTGGTCACCTGGCTGCATTAAAGCTTTGCAATGAAACCTCTCGTATTAAGTTTTAAAGTCAAACTGAGCCAACTCTTAAGAGTCCTGCGGATATATAAATACCTTCTTAAATATACGCATAGGGACTGGCTCACCTCTGGGTCACAGTAAAGTTCAGATCAAAAATCGTAGAGCCAACTATAGTGGCTGCATTTCTTTAAAGCAACACTGCAACTCATAGAATCATAGAATCACCAGGTTGGAAAAGACGCATTGGATCATTGAGTCCAACCATTCCTACCAAACACTAAACCATTTCCCTCAGGACCTCATCTACCCGTGCCTTAAACACCTCCAGGGAAGGTGAATCAACCACCTCCCTGGGCAGCCTGTTCCAATGACCCTTTCTGTGAAAAACTTCCTCCTAATCTCTAGCCTAAATCTCACCTGGTGGAGCTTGAGGCCATTCCCTCTCATCCTGTCCCCTGTCACTTGGGAGAAGAGCCCAGCTCCCTCCTCTTCACAACCTCCTTTCAGGTAGTTGTAGAGAGCAATGAGGTCTCCCCTCAGCCTCCTCTTCTCCAGGCTAAACAACCCCAGCTGTAAGGCATCCTGGTACTGATGTGATTCAGGGACTTGATGAATAATTGTAGGGGCTTGGGAGCAGCATGAGCAGGTCCTTGGCTTAGCAAGGCAGGAGCTGGGGGTAACACAAACTCTGTAGCTGCTTCCACTACTTGGATTTCAGTTTGCTTAGGAGTAAAGAGGGGCTTTGAGAAGCAACCCAGGCTGAAAGTCTGTGTTTGATAACCTCCATCCTCTGCTGTCAGGACCTGAGCTCAATGTGCTCAGTCAGCAACGCTCAGCTTGCCACAACGCAGAATGCAGGCAGCTGTTTTAACACTTATTTTGAGAGAAGATGAAGAAGCATAGGTGAAAGGAAGGTAGAAGAGAAATGTGCCTATTCCCCACACAGTAGTTTGGCAGAGAGAGGACATGCTTTGGCTGCAGCATGTGCACTCGCAGCTGCTGATCATAAAGGATTTTACAACTGATCAGTAGTGAAATTGCTTGCTGCCCACAGAGTGGAGCATGTTTGCACCAAGGCACAGGGTAATTATGCATGGTAACAGCTCCAGAAGGAACTGTATAAGGTGCCTTTAAAGTTTGAGGATGTGCTCCATCTGTGGGATGAATCCCAGCAATTTCATGAGTTACCAGTTTAGGTGGGTAACAGTGCTTGTCCTTTCTCTGCAGAAAATCAGTGTCTGAGCTCCTCCAGCACCAACTGATTGCTGCTAGGAAACGATTCAGATACAATTCTCTTGTCACTCATAAATGATCAGCCCTCCTTCCTCCCCCTTTTCGGAGGGAGGCAAAACAAAACCAGAAAACTGGAAAATTTTGGTTTGTAGGGGCCACAGCCTGGCTCTGTAGGAGGAGATGTTTGCAAGCGTGATCTCCTGTGCAGGCTGAGCTCAGCACGGAAGCAGGACCAGCACATCCCTTGAGCAAGACTTTAACCAGCACCCTTCTTCAGTGTAAAGAAAAAATGTGGCTTATTCAGGCTGCAAGCAGATGGAAGTTTTGATCATTGATAGTCATTTAGACTCACCTCCACAGTCTGTGCATGCAGATGGGGGTATGCGTCTGGCCTCACTTTTAGCATGAAAGCTAAATAAATAATAAAGTGAAGGATTTAACACAACCACATCCAGTAGCTCGCTACATTTCACTTTCTATATTGCATGTTGTTTGCTCACACTCACAGTAATGCTGGCCCTTGCTTTTAATAAGTTGTGACTTGGCTGCCAACCTTACAAGGCTGGTTTCAAAATTATGAGGTCTCATATGTCTCATAAATTTGGGGTTCTTTTCCTCTACCTCTTCTTGTTGTTTTTGCTGTCATTTTGAAGTTCTCTCTGCAACCCTATACATTAAGAACTTAAATCCTGGATTTTAAGCAGTAATTGCTAGAAGTTAATCGTGTATTCCTGTGATTCAAAGCACTTGGACTTGGGGAGAAGCACTGATAGCACAGGATATGCAGTAACGCAGTGCGAGCTGCCAGCGCTGCTTTTCTATACATTCCGATGTCTGAACTTTCCTCTCCCTTTTCCAGTGGAAACTTAACCTTCAGCTTCTAGACTCTGCACGCTTTTTTGTTGTTGAGACACTGCCACGTTCTTGAAAGTCCGTGCTCTCGACCCTCCCACCATCCCCCAGATCAGCCTCTGCTTTGAAGGCAGATTAACACAGGTGGACATGGAGGTGGGATTAGGATCAGGTTTTTCTTTCTCAGCTGGGTGCCTTCTTGCACCACCCTAACGCTGATGCTTGCTGTAAATCTGGCTGTGGAGTCAAAAGCGTTGCCTCTGTCCTGCTTTCCTTTAGCCCACAACTGAAGAGCCAAGCATAGCTCTGTACTTCTTGCATCCTGGTCTGTTGTTGGGGTCAGTATGTAAATGCGCACGCTTCCACAGCAAACTCTGGAAGGACTGTCTGAGCTTATAGTAGCATGTGTGATGGAAATAACCACCCCCCAGGGTTTGTAGAAGTGTTTGGAAGAGCCCCTTGCACCTTGCTTGTGTGGCATGCAAGGGACTTCAGGAGCTGCTCTGACGTTGCTTAGGCTCCCAGAGTAAGGCAGATATGATGGGAGAGGAAATAATCCATATAAAGAATAGAGAGTGAGCTTACCCATAAGTCCTTGCATCCCCTGCTTTCTGAGGCTAAGGTGCATTTCTGAGAAAGGTGCTGTCTGTAATTGCGGTGTTATTTCTCATTTAGCAGCTTGCTAAGGATTGTAAGGGAGTTGTGGGGGCAAGTGGTGAACTTCCCTTTCCTGGGAGGCTGTGCAGGTCTTCCTCACCTCCTGGATTTTGGGTTACAAGGTGGTATACTTGGCCTGGTACTGACCTTGGAAATCTTGCCATCTCTTCTGGGATCTGAGCAGAGCTCTGGGTGTCTTCCAGTGTTGTCCTTTCCTTCCTGAACAGTAGCCTTTGAGCTCAGCAGGTTAGTGAGGTGTCTCTCTCCTGTGTCCCTGAATTGCCTTTATTTGATTTTAATGGTTTGTGATTTACTGGTGTGTGTGTTTGTGGGTGGGAGGCTGAGCTGTGGTTTGGTTTAGCTCCCTCTTGGTTTAGTTATGCTACTGTGCTGCCTGCTCTGAGTTAGGAGAGATTATAGCTGTCTCGGATGCAAAGCTCATCTTGTTCCTTCCTCCTCTTGTTTTGAGCAATATTTGGTACCAGTCTTTCAGCCCTGGGGCTGTGAAGTCTCAGAATATAGAAACTGTTCCATTTTCAGAGGGCTGTTCCCTAGCCGTAAAATAGCTCTCAGTATTTCTTTCTGTTCGCCCAAAGCCTCATCCCTCTTGGTTCTGTCCTCTTCAGTGTCATCAAAAGGTATGTTTGCATGTTATTTCTTGCTAGCCCCTTTTTATAGCTTTCAAATGTTGGCAGGTGGAAGTACCAAGTGTCTTGCTTTTATTGTGCTAGATGTTGTTGTTATACTCTTCTGTTTCTCTCTTTATGAACCTGCAAGCCTGACTGAGGGCAACACCTCCCCCTGCAATCTTAAATAAATGTGTGATATCTGTGGTGTGCGCTGTGTTACCTTCTGCTTCTCTGCTTTCACTTGGCGAGTGCCAATTTTGTTCCACTACAAGTTGTCCTTTGTGCATTGCAATAAGAAAAGAAGCACAAACCCTCTTACTGCTCTCTGTGAGAAGGATTCGTTTGGTTTGATGTTTCTCCTCCACTCTGCTGTATCTTTTGTGGGGAGATGGAGTGACCCCATACCAGGCTCTGTCGCTGCGACCTGCTCCGCATCAGCTTTCTCTGTTCCTTGGTCTTCACATCTGGAAAATGGGAACAAAAAGGCTTTTTGTTCCGTCTCTAGTAAAGTCATTGTGAAACGTGGATGAAAAGCAGCTTCTGGGTCTGGTCCAAAATCTTTGGAAGCTGTCTGAACGACTTCCATGGATTTAATGGTCTTTGGAGTAGATGCTGTGATGTTTGCCTCACTTTTATTTAAAAAGTCTCTCTTGCCTTCCCTGCCCAGCTGAGTGTCTTCTTGCTGCAGCTGCAATCACTTGAGAGCATCACCATCAAACAGCTCATAGGCAATTGAGTAATAATCTGCCTTGGGCTGTGTGCTAAACAGATGCTTTCACCTTTTTGTTCTAATTAGAAAAAAAAATGCCACATGCCTTTTCAGATGGGCTTGTTATTGGAATGTCCTAAATCTTGACTTTCTCTTCCCAAGTGAATCTTTCCAGCACTTAATAAAAAGAAGAAAAAAAGGAATCAAGGCAGGAGAAGGGGACATAGACATGACCAAACCTTAAACCCATACTTGTCTGTGGGTTCATTGGTCTTTAATCCTTGGCAAGAGGGGATGGGGCTCTCCAGCCATGTGAAACCCAGGTCCTGATCCGCTGGGCATCTCCTATAAAGTATTATCATATCATTATGACTTGATTAAACCTGGAAATAGGTACCAAGTTGCAGAGTTCTCCCAAGAAAAATTCATCCTGCCTGACTGGAAGTGGAATATTGGATGCTTGGAAATCTTTAAAGTTGCTTTAAGTGTCTGTACAGCCTAAATGTTTCTGTGCTAGAAACTGGTAGCAGTTGAGCCGTGACTTTTTTTTCTTTTCTTTGGGAGTCTCTCTGGGTATTTAGTGTAGGGCTTGCCTTCACCTGTTAGGTGTTTGAAGAGCTTTGAATGCATGATTTGTGATTCCTGCTGTTTCTAATTGCATTCTTAAGTCTTTGCAAGAAGCGCTTGTATCTGTGCTTGGGTATATTTTTCTAGAAAAAATGCTGTTTCCTCAGGAGTCATTAAGCACCACATGCCAGTAAAAGGTGTTCCCTGTTCCTTTAGTGGCTGCCTCAGAGTAGGAGGCAGGTGGGCACTGGCTGTGGGAGCTGGTGGTTGGACAGGACTGAAATGGTTGGAATCTAATAGGGAGCTGCTGGTTTTCATGGGATCTGTGGGAAGGGGAAGCGTGAACTGTGCTGCAGCCCATCTTTGTGTTCGAGCTCTGTGGCACAGTTGTCTTCTGAAAGTCCTTTTTGAAGACAAGAATGACTGGTTTGTCTTTTTATTTTTGCCTTGGATGTTTTTTAGCTGGAAAAAAAATGTCTAAACCTAACCTACTTTATCTGCAGGGCACAGGTTTCCTTCACAGCAGCTCTGGCTAAACATGAAACAGTCTTCCAGCAAAAAAACTCAGAACTGTCTTTGATCAAGAGCTTTGCTGCTGGCCCTGGAAAGTTGATAGGCTCGGCTAGTGATTGTGGCTGGGCGTTGAAACTTCTTGGTACCAGTCTTGTCTCTGAGGCAATCGTAGGGCTCATTGTAATGTCTGTAGGGCCAATTTCATTGCTTGGTTCAGTGTTAAGGAGCAAAACGTTACTGTAGTGGAGGCTTTTTAATATTATCCTAGTCTGAAGTGCGTGTGATGGTGCATACATGATGCATTGGCACCCAAGAGCTTTACTTATTAGCGCCTGAAGATCTTTAAGTGAAAAATAGAAGTGCAGGGTAACAGCTGGGAAAGAAAATAGGATGGATCTGTGGACCAGACTGAGGCAGCATGTCTCATGGTGTAAAAATGGATGTTGAACTGTTTCTCTCTACTGAGATTCAGTTGCCCAAAGGATGTGCAGGAGCATTCGCCAAAAAGCCCAGGCTGTCTCTCTGGGGCAGGTGGGAGAGTGTGAGCGCTTGCCAGGCTTCTCACCAAAGGGATGCAGGAGCAGGGTGCATCTGCAGCACATCTGCCCTCCCAGCATCTTGCACTCCTAGGGAGACCCGGGTTAAGTTGTTGGGGTGGAGAAAATGTGCGGTCTACTTCTAAATTGGATTGCAGCACAGTCCTAGTAAATTAGCATCCCATTTTATATATAGGAACGTAATCTCGATGGGAGATGGAGGTATCAGTATATCTCTTTAATGGACTTGTACTGAGAAATACTATGATCTTGTTGAAATGTGATTTTAATAGTTTCTCTGCTTTTCCTGATTCTCCCTGAAAAGCCTTTTCAGCTGTGAAGGATACAGTGGATAGCTTGAATACTGATTCTTTGTGGGCAGCCTAGTTAAAATATAATTATACTGTTTATCATTCAGTAAAAGCCTGTCTGCAAGAGGAATCCTTTCAGGAAAGGAGAGTGGTTTTGTCCTTCTGTTTGTTAGAGCAGAATTGAAATGGAACACTTGATACTGTAAGCAGCTCTCTATTCACCCCTCTTCTGCCGTGCTAGCAAAAGAAAGAAAGAAAATAATAAGAGAACAGTTGATGCTTCCTCTAATGCCAAGAACTACAAAGAAGGTCATTTTAAGTTTTACTGGCTTGTTAATTCAAGCTGTTAACTTACAGTGCATCTTTCCCATGCAATAGCACAGCCTAAAAATGTTTTTTTTTACTCGGGTTTTGAGATAAATAGCTCATACAGTGAGATTGCAGATTCTGGAGAAGATGGTGGGTCAGAAGAATGAAGGAAACGTGTAATAAAACCAGCAGTGTGGACATAAAACTGATGCAAATGGAAAAAACAAACCCTTTGCTAGACATGGGATGGGAAATCAGATTCAACCACTTCATTGTTGCTTTTGGTGTGCAGAGTGGCTTGGTGGGGGATGTTACCACTTCAGGACTTTGTTTATTTCTAAGGTAGCAGATCACAGGATCATTACGGTGGTAAAGATCTCTAAGAGCATCGTGTCCAACCACCAGCCCCACACCACCAGTGCTGAATATAGTTGTGACTCTCCACCTCCTGTGTCTCCTGATGCTGACACTGTGGCTGTGTGGAGCAGTGCTTGTACCCTTCAAAACCTGAGCAATGTTGGACACCTGTGGAGACAGCACAGCCAATTTTATAATGAAACACTGTTATTTTATTTTCTTAAATGGCTCTAATAAGAAATGCAGAACTGAGCTGGTGCTGTTCGCAATTCTTCCATTGTTTCTCTGGTGAGCAGTCCTGTCTCATTGCTGTGCAGATAACAAACACGCTGTGAGGGTTTCTTTCTGAAACAGGAATTGGAGTTTTATAGAGCTCTAGTAGTTCCTATCTCTGTGGTTTGGGCATTGGGTGTACACTGAAGGAAACTTCTTTTAGCTGCTCCTTAGCACTTGAAAAGCAAGTGCTGGGCGAGGAAACCCTTGGAAGGTGTTGGCATCATCTAAAGCAGAATCCAGGTGTGGATGTGAAGGGCACATGCAACTGGAGTGTGTGGCAGTAGAGTACAGTTCAGGCCTGGGAAGGCAGAGCTTGTCCCCCAAATCTGTACACCCAGCTGCTGTGAAATTGCTCAGACTGAATGGTAGTGTCATCCTCTTCCCTCGATGCCCAGTTTCTTCAATTCCTCTGACCCAAGTCTTATAGCTGCTGTGCAGAAGCTTAGCCAGAGTCAAAACCTGCATCTTAATGGGCTGAAATGTTTTGGGGCTGGATTTAGGGGAGAGAGAGGAGGTTAAAAAAAACTTAGGTGTGTTAGGGCTGAGTCCTGACTTGCAAGGTGAGACCATGAGGAGAGAGGAAATTTTAGCCTTCAGAATTTTTTTTCCTCTTTATAGAGGCAAACGATAATAATACAGAATACAGAGCTCTTTATGTCCTTGTGGAAGCCCCTGTTGGCTGGATGGCTAGTGAGAAATGGCATTCCTGGCTCTGGGCTCCCTTGCAGTGGCTTCCAGCACACTGGGGACTCCCCTCAGTGTCCTGTTCTGTGGTGTCACTTGTAGTTCAGCAGTGGCAGCTGATGATAGAGTGAAAGTTGTAAATGATAAGACAACAAAGTTCTGCTTTGTACAAACATAGAGGTTTAAAATGTGGTTTATTTCCACAAAGGAATGAAAACAAGGTCTTTTAGATCGAGTTTTTTTTCTTTTTTTTTTTTTATGGAACAGAGACAAAACATTTGGGTTTGGACAGAAAAGGCTCCCCCTCCCACCAGTTTGCCTGCCTCCATCTCTCTGGAGGCAACAAGTGGCTCACACTGGACTTTGGATTCTTTTCCACCAAATATTGTCATAACTAATATACGTCTCTGGACTCTTTGGGCAGAAAATCTTAAGTTCCTTCAGTGCAGCCAAGAGGAACTGTATCCTGAGTCCTAGTCTGAAAACTGGGATGAGAAACTTCATTTGCAGCCAGCAAAGATGGTCCCGCTTAAATCAAATGCCATAGAAAACTTCCTGTGACTTGTTCTGATTTTAAATAGTAGTGGTGCAAACTGGGGATCCTTGCAGCTTAGGGCAGAGATGAGAGTCCTGCTCCAGCGACTGCACTCCTGGATCTGTGACCACTTGCTGCAGGAGCTTGAGCAAATGGATTGTCCTCACCTGCAAGGAGATGACACTTCTCTCCTGGGAAGTGCCGGGTAGGAAGTGCTGTGGCGGTGCCGCTGTTACCAAAGCATAGCGTAATCCCTTTTATTTTGAATAAGAGCAAAGAAAACCTTGTTTTTCCAGCCGGCTTAAAAGCACTTTTTGAGTGTAACTTTTGGCTCTTTGAGTCTTTGAGAGAGTATTGAGTTGCAAAAGGTGGTGGCTGCCAGTTCCTATATAAAAACACTGCATTAGTCAAAAACCCCTTTGGAAGCGCCACTGATTAATATATCTGTTCCTGTGAGAGCACGCTGACCTAGATTTTGCTTTAGCTGTTTAGGTGGAGACTCAACTACAGTGTGGCTTTTATCTGTTCACAGAATGGATTTGGAGGATGTGGAGTCTACAGAGAGTTTTTATTTCCTTTTAAAACCATTGTGTTCAAATGTGCTACCATATGTTGTTTTTTATTTTTAAATCTCACTTGCTGATTGTTTTGAGGGTTTAGAAGGTCAGTGGTGCTGAGAAGCTTATCAGCCACCTACGAATGGTTGGGGAATCCATTAATTTGCACATGTTTCACGGCATAAGTTGATTATCAGACACCTGAAAGACACTGAAGGTAGGGGCTGTAGCAAATATTTGCTGGGATGAGCAGTTTTTCTCTTTGAAGTTCGGATGTGTTAGAAGTATGATCATAATGCTCATAGGCAGGCATTTCTTATTTGGCTTATTTTTGCTGGGGGAATATAATACAATGTGAAAGGTGTTTATATGGAATTTCTGGAATAGTGTTTTACAGGGTGGGAAAAGCAGGGTGTCTGTGAGAGAGCCCAGCCTGCGAATTTGCAGCAAGAGCTGACTGGAAAGGAGCTGAGATTCGGTGCTGCTTTGCAGTTGTAATTCTTGCCCTGCAGAATCTCCAGGTGCTTTCAGAGCACTGGAAGAATTGGTGTCCTAATGCTGCTGGCCTCTTCATCCTTAAACTGAGATTAAAAGTGAGGCATGGTTGTTATTGCAGTCTTGTGGATTGGAAGAGCGGGGATCCCTGATTGCTGGATGCAGGAAGATTTCCTCGGCTTGACTGCTGTAATCTCTGTGGTTGTGATCTCGCATTCCCGAAAGGGCTCTCCTCCACATCTGCAGCTTGGGCAGCATCCAAACCAGGGGAATGGAGTAGAAATGAATGCTCCATTCGTTGGGATTGGCCACAGTTCAGGTGATCATCTGTGCTGATAACCGCACACCTTGTCACTGCTGATCTCAAGGAGGAGGGAATGGTTAGCATGGCCGGTTTACTATTTCTCAATTGAAAGATTCCACTATCTGCCTTTGATTTACCATGTGTACTCTCTGCCATTGAGACAGTCTATAAACCATTTCTTTGAACAGCAGTATTTACACAGAAGTCTTACTCATTTTGGGTACAGGACAGACCAAGCCCATTTCTGAAGTCTTGATTTCATTAGCACAGCGCTGCAGTTCATCAGACCCCATAAATATTTATCTTTTCAGCATTTTTTGTAAGATTCCAAAATGTTGGCCGTACTTTAATGGGACATTTTGTGTTGTTTATTGTGCAACAGCTTTGCCATAGATACACTGACAAAGAAATCTCTGATGACCATAATGAATGGGGAGGCATGTTCTCTTCTAGACAGGATTATGAACCTGGTAAAAGCCACCTTCGCATCAGCGCTCCCCGAGTGGGTGGGGAATGAAGGCCGGTTGGGGATTCCCCCACAAATACGATGAGTCAAAAGGATTTGCATCTCTGCCAACCCTGCACACTTATAAATCATGAGTCGGTTGCTAAAAATTATGAGATTTATTATACATAAGTGAATGTAGGGGTGTATCGGCTTGCTTTCTAACAGCTGTGGTTCTGGGTAAAACCAATACTTGTGTTCTGGATTTCTCTGCAACCCTGGTGGCTTGGGATTTATTGTTTAAATTTAATGGCATAGTTGAAGTATTTGCTGCCACACAAGATCTTGGGTGTCAAGACTTTTAAAAGACGCATCAAGCATTTGGAGACTTTTGTGGGTAAAGTACATGGTGGCAATGTGGGCTTCAGGGAGCAGTGGTGGGGTAAACACACCTTTTCCCGGTGATGGCTGAAGACTCCGCAGGGGTGGTTATCGCTTGCGTCTGCTCTCTTTAGAGGCAAGAAAAGACAACATTGTCTCAAATGTATAAGGAACTTACTTGGCTTTTAGTAGCATTTGGATTTTGAACACTGTTCTTGCTGCTCTAATCGCAGAATCACTAGGTTGGAAAAGATCTCCAGGATCATTGAGTCCAACCATAATGAGACCGTTTGTTGTTAAGCCACTTAATGCTTATGGAGGACACTGCTAATGGCAATCAAAACCATGGCCCTGAAGTTTGAGGTGTTTGCTTAAATGTACATTTTTTTAAAATGCTAAGATAATTAAAATTAAAAAGTGGCCTTTCATGAACATTTCAGCAAAGTTCTGTGGAGGGAATGGGCTGTATGGTCATTGTTAACATTTCTACTACTAAGAAGCTACCTGATAGGCTTCACACTGATGTGAAGGAACCAGCTGCTCAAGAAAGCTGTGCATGAAAAATTTCACATTGTAGGATTTTTTTAAAAGACTATTTCAGATTTTTCTTCCAAGCATTTTATTTGTTAGAATGAAGTATTCTTGTAGAATGAAAGAAAGCTGGATAATTATTATAAACCTTAGTAACTGTTCCAGTATAGGACAGAAAAAAGTTCATGGTGTAAAGAGAAAACAAGCTCTGTGTCTTTACTTCTTAAGTATGCTTAATGAGTATCGGAGGTTTTATTGAGTAAGATGGTATTTATTTTGTTCATTTATGGAAGATCTCTATTCCAAATTCTGAAAATGTATTAATTAATTTTTGCCCCTTCTTTCCAGGCAGGATTATTGATTCAGCGTGCTGATTCTGTCCTGTGTGAACTCATCTCCTGAACATCTGCACCAGGTACTACTTTTCTTTCATTGTGTGTTTGTGCTGTCTCTACTGCCTTCCTGTTTAAGGTCACTTCAGAAAGGTCTTTCTGCTCTCATAGATAATGTGTTTGGGTTGCAATCATGCTTTTAGGACACTGGGCTCCATATTTTGCCTTCTTCCCCCTGGTGTCCCAATTTTTTTTGTTTTGTAGCAAGAAGATGCTTCTGCTCATGAAACTTGGGGTTAACGGGGACATTTGAAACAGGGACTGGATATTGATGTTCAGAATGAATTGAATGATCATAGAGGCTTTGCAAAAAAATGGAGTCTTTATTTTCCATTGCTTGAGGAGCACGCGATGAGGTCTGGATAAAGCACCTCAGTGTCCCTGCTGATTTCAGTTGCGATCTCGCAACCTATGAGTACAGTGCCTGTGAAAAGCTATTGACTTCCCAGCTGTTTCTTATCACAGATGTAGCACATCAGGAGGAAAAGCCCCATGTGTGCCCTGAGACAGCCTGCATTTCTGAAGTGTCTCAAATACTTCAGTACTTTTGTCAAACTGATCCCCAGTCTCTTTTCATCACATTGAAGTTACGGCATGCTCTGATGACCACAGAGCCCGAGGCAATGCTGAGTTCTGGCTTCACGATTAAACTGCATGAAGTACTTCACCCGTTTGTATGATAGTTTTCATATGTTCCCTTATTGTTATTCACTACTATATGTTACCTCTACTTCCGCTCATAAATGAGTGTGCGGCTGCAAAAGTAGGGGAGAAGAAAATGAGTCAAGTTTGCCCTCTTGCCCTACACAGGGAAGATGATGTAGTGCACAGGCATCAAGCCATTCCTCGTCACACAATTGGGATCATCCTCCATGAATATTTTTCCATCTAGAATTTGCTGATCTGCTTTGCTGGTATTTTTTGACCACACTTCTTTATTTATTCCCCAACCGCTTCAGATGAGCAAAAATTGCGTTGGCAAGAACATTTGTGGGAAAGCAACATCACGTTGCGTACTTGTGCGAATAAATATTCACAAGAGAATCCACATTGAGAGTGCTTGCGTGGCTGCTTGTGAATTCTCTTCCCATTACTCACCAAAAAGACTTGTTGAATGTTTACAGCTCTTTGGTGGGCAACTGGCAAACAAATTCGGAAGACTTATAATTTGTCTAAGCCTTTGATCGTCAAGTCTGGGATAGAAATTAAAGCATCTGGTACGGGTTGACTGAGTGGCACTGTTAGCCCAGACTCATAGCAACTCATTTCTCTCTGTAGCAGCTCCAGTTTGTCTGCTCAGGCTGTTCGTCAGAGCTAAAGGCTGGAGAAGTTTGTGGAAGAATTGCACTGTTGTTTATAGATTGTTCTTTCTTAAACTAAGAGCTGGATTTGCTGGGTAATTGAACAAAGCATTATTTGACCAAGATTAGGGAAATGTGAAGGCTCTATTTGCCTTTCAGTTCTGAGTATTCTTGAAGCAATTGTACCAGTTAATGCCTGTGCTTCTGGAGGGCTTGCACTGAATGATGATGATCTCTTGGGAGCCCCATATTCTCTGCTTAGTGCCCTGTGCTGATGGATGCTTTTATCTGGTTTTCCGCTTCTCTTCTTGCAAAGTACTGGGAAATGCAGCTGTTGCCTTTGATAATTGGATAAATTGGGCTTTGCAACGGAGTAAACTATCAGTACTTGATTGTTTGTTCTGTTTCCCTGTCAGTTTTCCTGTAGTGGAGAAGAAAGCACTAATAAACTGTTCCAGTTGTGGTTCGGTAGACATATGTGGGTTTTGGTGGACACTTTTTAAATGGAGGTCAACTGTCAAACAAAAGTTGCCTCATCTTTAAGGATCTGGTTGACAGGGGTAGCTGAAATAAAGTTGGATCTTCTTCTGAAGTGCTGGATGTGTATCTGAAGAAAGCAATTAGCGTTTTACAGCATAAAGCTCACACACACCAAATGGATTAAGAATTGGCTGATACATCTGAAAAAAAAAGTCATCATCGGGGAGCCCTTGTGGAACGAGAGGTTGCTTGTTGGGCTTTGTGGAGCTTGGAGCGGTGTTATTCCATCATCTCATCAGCGACCTAAAGTCATGATAAAATTACTGCTGATGAAGCTTTTGTACAGCTCATGCTTTGGCTGGGAAGTGCATAGTGGTGACTAAAGAAGTAGTGCCGTGTGGTCTGGAAGGCTTGGTAAGTTCAGCCCACGGAAATCAAACATGCTTTGATGCAGATGTAGCTCTACATCTGGGAACAAAGCAGGCAAGCAGTACCGATGGTGCTGCCGGCTGTGCCGCAGTAATAAATGCCTTTGTGAAGGGCAGAACAATCTCCCAGTGCACCAGGCTCCCCCCTCCCAAAGAAAAGGGCCAGTGTGATGCTGGGATATGTGTACTGGAGAACCTTGTGTTCCGGCACCAAATAGAGTGGGTTTGGCTTTTCCTTTTCAAAAGGACACCAACAAATAGAAGCAAGTATGGAAGAGGGCTAGAAATATTATTTCAATGGGGAAAGCAGGATATTTCAAAGCTCTTAATCCACTGAATTTATAAAAATAAAAGAAGTGGTGACTTGGTATTTATGCACTGGGATCATTTTGAGACACACAAATCTGGAAACAAAAGGAACATATATAGTGAGAATTCTATGTGGATGCTAAAACCCAACACTTTCAAATTTGGATGCAAAGCATGTGTTTCTGAGTATGAATGCCACAGAGGATTTACTGTCTCTTGGTGCTTTTCCAATCCAGCCTGTCTGCACAGGGAGGCAGCTTTAACCAGCACCCAAATGAAACTTTAATTGCACGGCTTTAGTTCTTGGGCTCTATCCAAGCCAGGTGAAATGTGATGGTCAGGGTGATGCAGGAGGTCAGAACAGATGATATC
Source organism: Piaya cayana (assembly GCA_013389865.1). NCBI lineage: Eukaryota > Metazoa > Chordata > Aves > Cuculiformes > Coccyzidae > Piaya > Piaya cayana. The sequence continues at coordinate 74,437 of WAAB01011592.1, read as the reverse complement.
GTGGTCCTTTCAGGACTCAAAGCTTTATGAATTTGAAAATCCTGTTATATTCTAGTGAATAGGACTAGTCTTCTTTGAGATTAAAAGGAACCATGATGATATCCTTGTCAGCTGGAGTGTTGCAACAGGCAAGGCTGGCTCAACCCGCCTTGTCTCCCATCTCCTTAGTATGTTCATCAAAGGAGCTGAAGCCCTTGAGGTGAATGCTCTGTACAGCTTCGGAGTTTTCTCCCATTAGAGATGACAGAAAATAATATTTAGATGCAAGATTAGTCAGGTAAAATGGTTATTAGATATTTTTAGGTGTCTTTACAGAATGAATTTTCTATATCCAGGGCCATTTTGTAGCTTGCTCCTGGAGCACTGAAACACAGGCACGCTGCTTTTGTTAAGGCATGGGAAACTCCAAGTATATTTTTCCTTCCTTTCATGTTGGTCTGATTCATATGATGTCTTGGTAGGTACCATTCTTTTTGTCACCTTTCTCACTGTACCATCAGAAGAGATAGCTCTGAGGCAAGCAGCAATGATAAATCCCCCACCCACCAAACCTATTTATTAACTTACCAAAAAGACAGACTTTATTTTGGGAAAGCAAATATTTTGGGCTTCATTCAGCAAAACGGAAAAGTATTTTCAGGTCAGTTACGTGACTTTTGATGACTTCTTGCTCTAAACCAGTGGTACCCTATATTGTGATGAAGCTGGGGGATTGATCCCAGTGATGCTTTCCCTAGAGTTACTGAAAATAGAGAAATATTTATTTATTTATTTTCCAGGCTGCAAGGCACCCATCTTGCCTCTCAGTCAAAATCTACCTTGCTTCTATTGGCACACATTTGAGTAGGCAAGCTTAATTAGTTCTGTTGTGTTAAACGGCTTCCAAATTGAAGGTAGATGCCTCTAAGCAATAGGTGAAATTGCATTATCCCATCATCATCCCTTTGGAATATGAAGTGTGCTGTGTATTTGTTGCTGCAATGTATTTACCTCTGTATCTTATGTGACCTGGAGACAGTGGGCTCAGAGTCCACGACTTGTGACTAGGGGTTTTGGTGGTGTTCTCTCTCTTCTGTTGTTGTTTGGCTGCAGCTGGAGAGGAAATACCTTAGCGTTGTCAGCTGAAATGTAAACAAAATGTCCATCATCGATCAGGAGTCATTGAGGTTGATCTGCTCTTGCGTTCTCGTAGCCATGGGAGAAGCAGATTAATGCGAAAAATAGCGGTGCGTGCATGTGGTTTTGTGCATTTAAAGCTAACCAGATGTTTGAAACATCTTTCTGAAGTACAGATGATGATATAATGACTCCATAGTAATACAGAGCATTGGCAAGGGAGGGATGAATATCCCTCAGTGTGGCACGTAGAGATGAACTCCCAGTCCGTAGGCTTGGATGAGTTCAGGAAGTTCACAGGGTACCTAAGGACAAAAGATTTTTGTTCCAAATGTGCGCTAAGTCCTTGATAATCCGCAACGCTGCTGGGTTGAGAACATCTTCAGGTTATTTAAGAAAAGCATCCACTTAATGATCAACTTGGCTCTCCCAGGATGCTTCTAATCCAGAGGCTTTATACAACACTTATTTTGCTGTGAAGTCCCGTTGGTGGTAAGTGGGTCAGAGGGTGTATCGAGCTGCCTGTGGTCCCCAGGATGGCAGAGCAGCACTTTCAGGGGTGTCAGTGGCAGGTTGCGCCCCTCACTGCAGCAGTCGGGCTGGGATGCCTGACTCTGAGTGCATCACTGTTTGTATGACATGGTACTTACTTGATCTCATGTAGAAGTAGGAAAAAGCACACAAAAGCCAGACATGATGACTAGACCGATACGGGGTTTGGCTGCTTACCTATAGGATTTTGAAAGCTAAAATGTGAATGAGGAAGGGAAATAAAATGTTCTGGGGTGCGAGTAAACTGATATGGAGGCATTGGTCCCAGTTCCTCAGTAGGAACATTATTGTCTTCAGTAGAGCTGTGCATATATTTCTTTTTATACCAAACGAACAGATACCAATTTCCTGCTGTGCTTATATTTCAGGGCCATAGTCTGCCTCTGTCTTTCCCCTGTTACAGAAATTCACGGCGGCGCGAGGAATGTGGCATCTGTCAACACGTCCTGCAAGAGAAATACAGAAGGCTAAAACGGGGATTTGAGTGGAGGTGGATGCTTGTGTTTTAAATAATAAAGTGCCCTTTCCTGTTAATTTAGTTTGAGTGAGTTTCAGGAGGAGGAGGGGAAGAAGGCTATAACGAATGCCATGCCCTTGTGCTCAGATGGTAGAGAACGTGTAACCAATGCAGCAGGTAATGAAAGGGTGTCAGCCTGGGGACAAGAGCAAGACACGGCCCATGTGCAAGGTAAATTTGGAATGATTTTGCTAAAATGAATAAACTTCACCAGCATTTAGTTTTGAGCAACCATTGCTCTGATTTCTAACCTTCCTTCCACCTGCCTGCTAGTTTGCTTTTTTGGCTAGAACACTGCTTCAATCTCTTCCACATCCTCTTTGTAGTAGGTCAAATACCTAAAGTGTTGGCAGCTGTTTACTCCCTCATGTGCGAGTTAGAGGCACCTTAGTGTCCCTCTGATTCCTAACCTCTTACTTTACCGCTAGATTTAATCAGAGAAGTTTTGGATCTATTTGCTTAAACCTCAGCTAAATTTAAATGGCTTATCCTGCCTGGGGTGGACCTGTAAGTCTTCTGAAGGTCTTTACACCACGTGTAGTCTGTCACCTGTGGCTTCTACAGCAGCAAAAAGCTGCTGTCCTCTGCTGGGTCAGCTCTGGTCTTGTAGTGTCTGAAAAATGATAATGTTGACAGTTCTGGTGAGATAAATGGTTTGATTTTTCTGGGTACTGCTGGTCACTGAAGTAAAGGATCACTTAAGGTGTTTGAAGATGCGGATTTAATTGACAGGTTTGCTCCCAGCTACACAGTTAATTCTCCAGAGAAACTCTAATTGCTTGGCGCTAGCACAACAATTTTCATCTGCAGCACATGATTAATTTGTGCTGCTTTATCCCCTGAGCCTACAGAACAGTGCCCTCTCGTGTGCAGCACAGAGATGAACTGGAAATGATAAATCCTTTTGCAAACTAGACATCATTTTTGGAATGTCAGTAAGAAATTAAGAATCACCAATCACCACATATTACTTTGCTCTTTTTTCCTCCTAGTGTTCTATGTGACGTGAGGGCTGTAACGGCTTTTGTGTACTGATATTTCAGGATATGAGTGTGAATGAGCACTTTTTTTGTACTTCATAGTGCAATACACTTAATTTCTTCATTCTAGTAGGGGGGGAAAGCCTAAAGGTTCTTCCTGTTTTCCCAACTCTCGTTCTGTAGCAAGCATAGATCCTAGTGATTAACACGCAGTTGGAAGCCACTGGGCTCGTGTGCCAGAAACTGGAGATAAGCTGTCGAACACAATTTCAGAGCAGTCCCAAAAGAAAAGATTCAGTGTTAATTTGTGTATTACACGTTGCTGGTGGGTTTTGATGTGTTTTTAATCATTGCTTGTCCCTGTAGTGGGACTGTTCCAAGTGCAGAGAGAAGCTGAAGTGCTTGTCTTGCCACAGACTCTACAAATGAGAGAAATCTGTGTGCTCTCTCCCGTTCTGCACTTTTAGCAAGATCTTCCTTCCAGTCCTGGCCTGTTGGAATGCAAAAACCTCAAGCGTTTTGCTGATTGGGCTCTATATGATAAACTGCAGCATCCGTATGGCAGTGATGGTTCTTGTGTCCTTCTGGCTACTGATTTGATTAGCTAACAGTTTGTTCTCTCTTTCTAGGGGTTCTTATTTGAGTAAAGTTAACTGGCCTAAACCCCTTAGGTGCTATATAGAGAGATGTTTGGGGTTTTTTTTAATATATGGCCAGATATGAACAAATTAACTTCACTTTAGACTGGTATGTATAATACTGGCATGTGGATTAGATGTGCTGTAGTGATTTTTTTGCCCAGAACTGTAATAAACACACCTAAAAATCAATGCCCTTTGGACATGATGAATCAGAGGTGACCGTTCATGGTGGGTGCTTTGGTTACCTCATACTGCAAAGGGCAGAGGGCTGTTGTAGACTAGCTTCTCTGTGAATCAGCTTGGGTTAGGCAGGTGTTTGTGATCTGGATGTATTAAGAAATAATTAATCTAGAGGTAAGGCTTAAATAATTTATAAGATTATAGCCCTGCTTCTCTGTAGAAGGAAGGAGTAGAGTCTGTCTTTTTTTTTTTCCCCACTGTGTTGTGGGGGTTCTTGCCTAGCTTGATGTATTTAATCTCTTATGAGGTGGAGGAATGAATGTTAAATAAACATTAACTTTGGGCATTCTCTAGAATTGGGTGTGTTTTTCTCATTTTTAGGAAGGGTGATTGATGTGTTTGGATGAAGGATTTATATTTTGCAGTTGGGTTCCTTTTTGAGCTTACTCCAGTGGCTGAGATTTGATGTTGAGATCCAGGATGCTGCGTTCAGCCAAGGGTAGTCATAAGAGGAGAGGAGTTGCATAAGGCAGAGACGTTGTCCATGTGGGTGAGCCTCTGGAGTGCAGGGTTCCACTCAGCAGGGCTGTGTGAGGTGCAGTGTTTGCCCTTTAAGATCTTGCTGTTGAGCTGTGACTTACAGTTGATGGCCTCGACCTGTGCTTTGTCCCATTTGGTTTCCAGTAGATCTCTAGCATTGGTCACTGCTTATGAGCATGGAGCTTCCAGAGTAGACCTTGGCTGGTAGCTCCTCACTCACAGTACCAGCTTGGTGGGAGGAACAATCAGGCTTCATTTTGGCCAAGATAACTGGAGCAGTAGAAATCTGCTGTTTAAAGCACTGGTCTTGCAGAAGACCTGCAACCAAACTCACTTGAGGTAATTTAAAGGGTTTTCCCAAGGAGTGGCTGCAAGTACAGGGCTGGAACCCCTGACCAGCTCGCGGATGTGTGCATGTGTCAGAAGTGGCAAATCAGCCAGGAAAATTCCACAGAAGTGATGGTGCTGTGCCCCAAGGAGAGGCCAAGAGAATGAGAGGTTTCTCAGGCAGAGTTTTGGCGATGAAGGTAGGCTTGGAAATGTTCATGAGGAAATTCTCCTTCTGTTCCTACTTTGAGTCTGGGGAAAAATGATTTTGTGTGCACGTTCTTCAGTTGAACAGGAAGCTACTTGACTCTTGCTCTTGGAAACCAGTCAAGATGATCTGTGGGTATTGGGTAGCCAAGCAAGTTGAAAGGGCCAGTACTTGCACCTCTGATTCTTCTGCCTCTTACTTGACTAGCGGAGCCTTTGCTCTGAGCCTGTGATTGAATCCAAAGCAGAAAAGCAGCATTAATCCCACTGTGCAGGCCAAGGCTCTGTATACACTAGAGGTGGAGCAGAGATGTTTGGATGGAAGCAGTGTGGTTGAATGATGCTCGCTGGAAGGCCAGGCTCATGCCACTGAGGTCTGGGCTGGTCCATGGTGGTCTGGACTGGTCCAACAGCATGCAGGTGGCTGCTGAGGGCTCAGGGCTCTGTATTTCCTACCTGTTAGGGATGGAACACCAAAGCTGTCTCCTCTAACATTACATTTGCCTGTAAAGGCTGTGACAACAATTCTGGTTTTTATAATCCTTCTGCTCTGATAAAAATCATATCTTAACAAATGTGAGCACATGAGGACTAAGCACTTCTATATGATATCTTTTTAATTATCAAGGTGGGGAATCACATTTTACGAACTACAATAAAATGAGTTTTATTATGGCTTGCGTGGGGACTTAGTAGATTACACTAGACACTAACAAAATTCTTTTTCTTTAAGGTTTATTTGTCGTTTGTTGAACTGTAGAAAAATGAACTGTGGATTGAACAGAGGGTTACAGATATAGCCCAAATGATGGTTTATATTTATGGTTTAAATCGACCTAGTTTAACTCCAGATTGTGAACACTTTTAACATCTGTGAAATCCAAACCAGGCAGTTATGCTGTATTAAGATCTTGCTTCTGCTGTTTTCAATAGGTAATTTGTGAAGTCTCAAATACTGAAGAATGGCTGTTTGTTTTGGAAGGAGCCTCACTTATTTTTCTCTTGTCTGTACTCACTGGTAATCCTGGTGTTATGATAACTCAGGGCTTCTGTGGGGCCTGCTGCCATTGGCAGATATGGTGGAGAGAACGGGTTTGGAAATGAGGAACATCCACCCTACACTAGCAACCACTAGGATATTGTATCTCTTGTTCAGGGCTCCTCTAATTGCTGATCCTGTTACAGTCTTCTGATGAGCAGCATCTCTGTTCTCTTATGCTTTGTTATTTGTCATGGAGACCATGAGCTCATCGGGTGACCCACTGAAAGCCTATTTTCAAGTTCCAGCTTTTTCTTACTCTCTTGTTTGATGTTTATTCTTTTATGTTGAAGCCCCTGAAGAAGTTCCAAGGTCTCTGTGCCAGCATGAAAGATGCCTTGCACTAACATGCTTAGGTAGAGATAAAGCACAGTCGTGTAGCTGAGAGGACCCATCTAAAGGAATGGAGACTACCTGATACTTACAAGATGATGATTTCTTAGGTGGACCTTTCATGGGACTTTGGTATGGCCTCAAAAAAAAAAAGACTGTGTCTTAAAAGAAAGTGGAGACAGGACCAAATGAAAGTTTGGAATGCAGGTAAAAGGGTATCCTCAAAGATCAAAGCCATCTCAAGACTAAGGGACAAAAGTGTGAAATTCATCTTCATAGCAGTAATACAATAGTCAACAGGACTCTGTTCTGTGAAGATGCAGAGAAGTTGAACCCTGACTTCCTGCTGATGAAAGGGGATAGATTTGGTCTGGACCAGAGCAGCCCCTTCATGTGAAGCAGCTGCCGGACTTCACTGTTTTTGATAAGGAGGCATTTGTAAGAGCTTTTAACAGTTTATTCAGCTCTTGGTTATGAGAAGTTCTCCTCTAAGACTTAGGTGTGGTGGTGTCTGATTTGTACCCTGACCCTGAACAGCTTACAGTCAGTGTGGGAAGACTTAGGTTAAACAACTTCAATGATACAGCGGAGTGCCAATATGATCAGGGCTATACTTCCATTTTATTTCAATTCCCTAGGAAAGCTTTGGAAAAGAAAAGAAATCCAATAAACTATGAAGAAGGGCAGATGTCTTCTGGCCCAAAGGCTACAACAAGCGTACATGTTTAAGGGATTATTTTCATATGCATGTAGTCATCTTAGAATTCTGGAAGGGAACAGTTTGTGATTTATAATAAATTATTCATCCTTTTTTATTACCATAATAATCGCTTTTTATGGTTACCCAAGTGAATGCTATTATGAAAGCACAGAAAAATCTATCAATTATTTTCCAGGCTTTTTTGCACTATTTAGTTTTTTTCCTAGAGTTTTCCCATTCTGTAGATTTTTTGATGTTATCAGAAAGCAAAGCATTTATTATTTTCGAAGATAAAAGTCTCTAAGCGCGTTTATTTTGCAGATTGTGCAGCAAAACTGCCTTTTGCAGAGCTAGAACGTGAGAAAAGTTTGGGGAAAGTGCCAGTATCTGCAATGATCGCTGGATGCTTCTTCCTGACCTTTTGATCCCAGAAGCAGTATGGTTTCTGGGCATGTTTCCATTAGCATCACGGAGGTACATAATTGATTTGGATAAATGTCTCAAACAAGGGTTGGGTACTTAAAAATAACAGACACTGGCTTGTGCCAGGAACAAGTGGAAGTAAATTGGAATGGTGGATTTTTTTTGCCTTTGATAGCAGGAGGTTCTAATGCTGTTTGGTAGGATCCACCAGAACCCAAACTCATGGTAATTTTAATGTGGAGGCTGTACTAAACTTAACCAGGTTGTAAATGGTTTCTTATACCTGGGATACTGAAGGATTGGATCCATTGCTGAAATTGTGTGTGTATGTTCGTTTATTTTCAAAATAAGTAATTATTTCATAGATCAGCAGCTCCCAGTGCCACTTAATGCCTTATGTTTAGGGAGTTACTCTGCCTTTGCAGCATGGAGAGTGTGGTCTGAGTTATTGCATTGGGGTGCAACTGGGATATTTAATAATTCTCAATTTGGAGTTAAAAGCCTTATGAAATGTCATTGGATTGGTATATCCCTGTTAGTATTAGAGACTAAAAGAGTATGACAAGAATACATAGATCTTTCTTCTTGACTCTATTTTTGATGGGCTGAATCTTATTTAATGCAATCCACTGTTCCATGTAGTACTAAACTGGTCTGTGTCTAATGTTCAGTGTGTGGAGCGCTGATATTTGCAGTGGTGTGGGACTAAACAGGGGGGAATCTGAAGTAATTAAGCTAGTAATAACAACCTTGGATCTCTTTAATGCTTACAGGATGGGCTGAATAAACTTCTGGAGCTTGCTGCTTCTATTCTATGCAAAACCAGTGCTTAAGATAATTGGTTACTACTTTTTGCACATTTGAGTCTCCTTAAAGTGACCCTGGTGGATGCATGTGCATGGTTCTTGTATGTCACCATACAGTGATGAGATGTTAGAGTATAAAATGCTAATAAACACCCAGCACAGCAGGGAGTTTGGATCTTGGTTCATCCAGTATCTCTGACTCACTGGTCTCCCCTGCTGCAAGCACGGGTTTTGACCCAATGTTAATCCAAGAGATCGCAGTTCAGCAGTGAACTAAGAACATTCCTAGGTTAAGGCATGGGACTAACCTCGTTGTGTCCAGTGAGACTAGTCTCATGCTGAAATAACATGCTGAACTGCAGCCTAAATACCTAAGAAGAAATATATTCCGAGAAACCTTTCCTTTGGAGCTTGTTTTCTACTGTACATCTATTTGGTCTCCAAGTGCTTGTAAGGGTTGGGAACATGTCATCTTCTGGGGGTTGTGCAGAGCCAGATCATTGCTTAGCGCAGCCATAATCCTGTCATCTCGAGTTTAGATCATGAGCAATTCAGAGAGGGAGCTCCTCTTTCTTTTCAGTATTAGCAAAGCATCAGGAGTCCTGTCAATGCTCAGTAAATCCAAGAGCTTCTTGGGAGTTGGCCTTTCTACTAAAGTGCTTTTCTGCTTTACAAATGATGGAAGAATGGCAATTTATAGCAAAAAGGAAAAGCGTACAAGAACAATAAGGTATCTTTTTGTTATGTAGTATGTGGGGCAAATAAATAGCACAGAAGATCAATTTAAAAGGCTTTGCTTGAGTGAGGTTTGAAAGAGACTTGCTGGCAAGCTTTGAAGACATGGGACTAACCAATCAGAAGAAACCGAAAATTCCTTTTGATTTGGAGGTGATGTAAAGGAGGAAGCTCTTTTGCCAGGAAAGAGGATTGCAGGGGGTGAGGGATGTGTATGGGGGGGGAGAACTGAAAGCTGAATATAGTGCAAAAAGATGGAAAGATTGCCAAAACAGTAATGATGGAACATGTCCAGAGAGACTTGAAGAGAAATAATCCAAGAATGAGGTAGGAAACATGACCTTCTACCCATGTTTCTCAACTGTAAGATGCAGTATTTCCACTTGGAATTGGCACACGGTGGGGCAGAAAATCACATCTTGGCATGAAGGAGAGTTATCTTTCAGTAGAAGCTCTGGGAGTTTTGCAGACTGCCAGTGAGCAACACGTTGAAATCTTGACAGAGTGTGCTTATGATCTAGGCTAATTATTGACTTTATGCCAGTCTATCTGTGTGTCCTTCCAAGAAACGGTGTCATTCACATTGGCACTGAAATGACAGCTGCAGCCTTTAACAGGTTTTACACAAAGTGTGATATTAATCTGTCTATCTGAGATTGGTGTAGCCACACAGCTTAGTTTGGTTGGAGCAGTCTGGGTAATTGCATTTACCTGTTGAGATTGTTCTACCATTTTACAGCGTAGGTAAATGTGAGATTGAGACAACTTCCTTTCTCCAACACCAACAGACGATAAAGCCATATGTGGTGCATCCAAAGTCAAATAGCTTGGGTTTTTTTTGCCTAAACCAGGCCATGGAGGACATGCCATAGCTTCAAAATGTTAATTCTAAATAATAATCAGCATTTGTTAAAAATCAGTGAGCTGCTGGCTAGAATTGAAAGAAACCTTTTGGTTAGCATAGCTCATAGTTTGGAAGATACAACTTTACTAAGGCTAAGCCTGTCTGTGCTTGTAGGAATCTACTTGCATTACACAACACACATGCACACACGCATCTGCCTTTCTTGATGCTCCTCTCCGTGTGTATGATTAAGCATTGCCTTTTCCTCCTGGTATGCTTTACCTTTCTTAAGGCTGCCTTGGGTGTGTGATTTGAACCTGGACTTCTATCAGCCAATTAAATGACCACCTTGTGAGCTGGTACAAAGTGGTCTGGCTTTTTTTGATTTTGTGGAAATACTTGAAATATCTCGAATTCCTCCTCATGAGGAAGAGAGAATTTCAGGATGGTTCTAGTACCTCTGCATTCAAGACATTGCTGGTGAATGTGCTTGTAGACCAAGGCTTCACTTCTCAAAAAAAACCCCAAAACCTGATAACATGAAATACTGTGTACATACAGAGTCTCCTTCCGACAGTGTTTACTCCCTATCTCACTCCCAGCAAATCCCCGATAAGTGCACTATATGCTATATTGTGGTGCTTTGAACTGGGCCATTCACTTCCTTGTTGGTCCTGCCTCCATCAGAAGACAAGCAGGACTGGAAGCTGCAGTAGCCCTTTGGCCATCTGGTTTCAGTGTTGGCTTATTTTCAACTTTGACGTGGCACTGGAAGTGAACACTGCTTGGGTTCTAGGAGGAAGCTGAAAGAAGCTATTAAGAGATGAATTTTTTACTGACAAATGCCAAGTAAGCCACAGCAGAATAAATAATTGGAGCTGCTCCTACGATTTTTCTGTTCTAAGTTTATTGTATTAATCGAGAAGAAGTACTTAAACTTCTTTGTGGTTGCTCAATGTAGCCTTTGGCACCATACACAACAGTGGTTGAAAAAAGCAAACAGAAGTGTTAAGAGGCATACAAAACACATGGAAAAATATCTTGCCATTACATAAAACTGCTACGTGTCTTCGCCTGAAATGTTGTCTTCCATTCTAGTAAATTTATCTTGTAAATGAAGTAGCAAATAAAAAGGAATTCAGAGACAGGACAAGTGAAAAGGGTTAGGACTTCAGTATTTTGGAGCTGTTTCACCATAGTGAGTATTAAAATCATTGGAAGGAGTATAAAGCAAGGAGATGAGTAGATGTTCTGAGAATGTGCAACAAAAGACGTGCTTGGTTAAACAGAAAAATAATCAGCAAACTGGATTGTCAGATGTTATATTTTGCAGAATCACATAGTGACCATGACCTCCAAAGTTTGACACTGAGTTTAGCAAGACTCAAACCTCCACAAAAAAAACCAACAAACCATAAACCAAAAAAGAAGCCCACAACCAAAAAATACCCCAATATCTAGGACTAAAACTACTAAGGCAACGGGGATCCAGCAGGTAAAAAAGAACACAAGGATGTATAAACAGGCAAATGAGGTGTGGGGGAAGTTGCTGCTTACTGTCGTAATCTGGAGTTAAATCTTCCTCTTCACATTGTGAGTGGAGGTAGAGATACATGGTGTGCATAGGTAAAGCCATACAAAAGAGATGGTGGTAACTCTGGCACATCCTAGCAGTTTCAGGAAAGAAATATTTTTACCTTTGCAATCCCTTCTGTGAACTAGAGTTTTGAGCACAGGGCAGACTTAAGGCTTTGGGGGTGAAGAATCCCATAAGCTGTGGGCACTCAATGCAACCTCCTCTCTCCATCCTTCAAGGCACATGCTGCCTCTTATCTGTCTGCTCTTATCCATTCTTCTCTTTCCATCATCTTTCATCTGCCCTTAATTAACTTTTCCCATTCCGCTCAACATACGTACTCCCAAGATTAACGTAAGACGGAGTACAAAGTTCTAAGAGAATTGAAAATCAATTTCTCTGTCTTCGTGTACCTGTCAAGGATTGAGTGCCACGGGTGGAATTTGTCCTCCGATAGCTGATGGTATCACTTCCACCTAAATCACCTTTCTAGCACTGCTTAAGATATATTAGCCATAACCCCTCGGCTGCAATCCAGTTCACGTACAGAGCATTTGGTGAAATAGGAAATCTCCTCTATCTGTCTGTGAGAGTGGAAGAGCTGAAGTCAATGCTCAGTTTTCCATGCCTGGTAAAAATGTGGTCGTGGAGTGAGAGGAAACAATGAATGGTCAAAAATCCTGCGTCCTCATCTCTGACAAAAGCTAAATCCTGGTGTTTATACGAAGGATTGAGCATAAGGGCCCTTGAGTGATACTTATTCTGCTGCTGGTCTATGGGAATGAGCATAGTGGTGTCTGTTTCCCCATCTAATCACTTGCAGGCATATGATTACAACATTTAATGATCGTGGACTAGGTCAGTTCTTAATTAGCTGAGCCACATGATAGGCTTTTGCAGTGCCAGCAAACTCTTTCCTTGTTGATGTCTAGTCTGATGTTACAAAATTGCAGCTGTGCCAGTGAAATCGTAGATTTATGGGTTAAGTCACGTTGTGTAGCAGATAGTATTTCCTAATCCCAAGCTATTTTGCTCTGATCTGGATGGGATGGACACGGTGGGTCTAAAATTCAGTCTTCAGCAAGTCTCTCTTTTCATACAATGTGTTATGTAGCATGCAATAAACAAGAACATTTATTTTCCTATTTAAGCAGATGGATTGGAACTGGATAGGTTCCCGTCCAACCCAAACCTTTCTATGATTCTATGAAAATGCTTCAAAATGCTTGGGAAGTTAGAAACTGGGAGATGTGGCTGTTCTAAGGACTCACATGATGCTGTGGTACGATGGAATCAAATATTAAGGCTGATCGAATCACATGTTTTGTACTAGTAACAACAAAAAACACCCCTTTCCTCCCTAAAAGGACTAAATATAGTCCTGAGAAACTCCAACCAGTGAGAACTGGCACCAGATTTTGACCTTTCCACAGTCCCTGTGTAATGACCAGTATACAGTTGTGCTGTTCCATGAGCAGACTGCAGAGCAGGCTGTGTCTTTCTGAGTCAACTTGCCCTCTTACCCTTCCCTGCAAGGAGGGGTGTATCCTGCTCTGGCTTTACACATCATTTTGCATCCATCATCTTGCCTTGGAAAGTGGAAACGTACGACTCTGGGTTTCCTGGCCCACACGTGGAAGATAAGCCCCCCTGTTTCCCTCCCTGTTGTGCGATGGGGGTGCAGGAGATGGGCCCCCAGGGATTAGATGAGCCACAACCTTTCCAACTTAAATGCACTAATCTGTTTTCCTAAACGTACATCTTGACACTCCTGCACTGTGCACGTGCTCTGCCCTTGACCCGTGTTGCATGCTAACTATAAAAGCTTTCCATTTGTTTCCTGGAGGTCTGGAGATTTCAAGTGATGCTGTCCCTTTGAGCCATCCAGCTCTGGAGTGTATTTAAGTGCCGAAGTATAGCCAAGTTTGAATAGACTGAGATCTCTGAAAAACATGCACGTGAGCAAATCTTTCCTTATCGTACTCCTCTGCCGAGCCAAGGAGCAAGTCCCTGGTGATGCTGATATCCAAGCCGGGGCACATTCTGGGGAGGGTTTAATTTCCCCTGAAAGTCTGGTGCCGATCACTTCAAAAGCCAGGGCTTCCAACCTGTTGTGCTTTCAGTGGTTCCCAAATTCATCAAATTTTGGGCTCGGAGACCACTAGGCAAGACTTTTTAATCTTGCCTCTATAACACAGGCAGTTGAATTATGGTTCTTCAGCTGTTACACTTCATATATGCTTTTTTCCTCACTTCTGTAATTAGATTTGCCGTAGTACATTTACACCTTACTTTCTGCCAGCCTGGAAGCTCATTTGATTAAAGCTGACCTGGAGCCAGGGCCACGTTGTCTGCCCATGAAATTGGACACCTTCCTGCCCTAATGAGGAAGGGAGGAATCGAGGGCAGAGCGTTTACCTGCCACTATTGCCAGTTAGTGACGTCCAGTGCTACCTTTTCAAAGCTGCTAACCAAGGAAGCTCTGCATTGCTCTCCTGAGATCATTAGCTCACCTGCAATTTCAGTTTGAGCTTCTTGAGATCCAAGATTCTCAGTAAGGTTAACCACTTGTATATGGAAATTTGTCCCCTATCTCTGTTAATTTTATACTTGAGGGTTTTTTCCCCCACAGAAGCTTTGTTTTTTGCAAAGTAGAGTTATACTGCCTAAGACTTAGTAGCTGACTTTAATCCTTAAGTTGAGTTTTATGATCCTGAGGTTGAGCAAGGTTTTGTCCTCTGAACCTGCTTTGGAATTGAAATTCTTGGGGAAGTTGTTGGAAGGAAGAAAGAGACAGTAATTGTAGGTTTATCTCACAGTTTTCCTTTTTTCTTTCCTATTTGTTGTCACCCAAGAAGTGCCTGTGGTGCTCTGCAAGGACAAAAGTTTGGCCAGTGATCTAGCTGGGTACCAGAAACAGTTTGGCTGTACCAGCTGTACTGATTAGCAGATATAATCAGCTGATGTGGAGTTCAGTGCTAATGCAATCTGCTGCCTCTGGTCTGCTCCTGTCTAGTCCAAGTGTGTGTGCCTTGTGCTAGGTGCCTTCACCACCTTGGTGGCAATGAAGGAGACCTGAGGAAGTGTTGCTTGGCTGTAAAAGACTTTGTTCTCACTGTTTGCTTTCTGAAGATTTGAAGTTCCAACTGTTGCCTTTCCCTTTTCAGTTATATCCCTGGATAAACGGAGCCTGCTTGTCAGCTTGCTTTGGGGATGTATTTTTGCAGAAAAACTGTATGTGGCTCTGTGCAGGGTGGCGCTTAGTGTGTGCAAACTCTGTAGATGAGCGTTCTCTGTCCAGGATAACAAAACCTCACTTTTATCCCATTTAGCTCTAGAGCCTTTGCAGTCAATGAGAGGAGATGGGCATCTCCAAATCCTGATTTCAGCCCAAGTAAGGTCTACATTTATTTTTTTTAGATAATTACAAAAAAAGACATAGTGAATTGCTGAGAGCAATTGGATGCCTAATTTAGATACTGCTGTGGGTTAGGTGTGGAGACCTCATCATTCCAGAGGTCCATTCATGTGTTACTGAGCCTGGAGTGTGGAGCATGGTGTGATTGTGGATAGGAGTCTATAGTTGCAGATGTTTTCCCAAAGGTGGCTTTTCAGCAGTTATTTTTTGAAAAGCACTGTGTGTGTGGATGTACATTGGTATGTCACTGGGGATTATACAGACTGTGCGGCAGCTGGAGGATAAATAACAAAAGATGTGTGGTCAAAATAGCTGGTTGCATGCCCATGCAGTGTAGTTTTTAGAAAGCCATCAATTCTGGGCTTACCTCCTAGTGACACTGGCACTGGCACTTGCAGAAATCAGCTTATTGCTTAAGCTTGTCTGAGCTGGAGCCGACAGCATGGTCTGATACTTGCTGCAACTTTCCTAGGCTGGAGCAACCTTGTTGTATCAGGTTATGGAAGTCTGTAGGCAGGTAGATGCTCCTACTTGATTGCCTGTAGGTCTGCTGGAGGAGGTTCTATTGTAGGAGGACCTGGGCTGAAGTCAGCTCGTGGTGCTTCCCAGAGAGAGGTGGTTTATTGTTTTGGAAAGTAGGGTTTGAGATATGTAGATTCTGAACACCCAAGGGTTGTCCAGTACCTCAGTATCTGTTTGAATTACTGGAGTAACAACAGGCTAAGGCAAGGGCTCCATTCTAGGTGCTCAACATACTTGGGGTAGGAGATGTTCTTGCTTTCCTCTTAACAGAGAAGGAAACTGGAACAGCAGGATTATCTGCTGGAAAGCTATCAAGTAAGCCTAGATTTTCCAAGCTGTATTACTTTGGTGTTTTCTGTTTAATGGGCTTAATGACTCTTAAAATTACAATGTATTCCAATAAAGATCAGAGTCTGTGATTATGTGAGGCACTAGTGGACCTCAGAATGATTTCTTAGTACGTGTAGTGTAAGCTGGTTTAACAAAACAGCACCAGCCATACTTACAAGACATGTAACTCTGAGGTACTACCGGGACTTGTTGACTTCTCTCAACTTTGCTTGCAGTGCAGCTGACTGGTAGGTAGCCAGCTGCCTCCTTGCCTCCCCTGCTTGGCAGTTCTGGGCACCATTGCCTCTATTTCTGAGATAGGAGGATGCTATAAGTATAGCTAGCAGCTTTGGTAGGACAGCTGCTTGTTGAACTGACTGTAAAAATAACAGATAGTTTCGTGCTGGTAAGTTGACGTGGGAGGTTCTTGGCTGATAAGGAGTAGCATAAACATGAGAAAGATCCTACAGAGGAAATAATATAAAACTGATCGTAGAGCTACATTGACGAAGTGCAGGCACCGGCATTCTCCTCCCCACGTTTTTGTTGGTAAAGGCACTGGTGTGATCAAAGTGTACTTGGTTTTCCCTGTGGGGTTGAATGGAGAGCAGCACTTGGGAGAAATTTTGGTGATTTTCCTAATAGACTTAGGATTTCGGTGATTTCTTTTCCCTAATATACTTGGAATTAGCCTTTGATGTTAATGGTTATTTGTACAAGAGCTTCTGCAAAGAGATTTCAGTCATGTATTGAATTCAGATACATGTATGAAGTAGGATATGGTTCCCACAGGGAGTTTTTCTGGTTTCTGGACAATGCCAGTGCCTTTCATGAGAACATCTTCTTTTCACCATCCTGCCTTCTGTTTCTTATCACTACTGGCATTGTACATGAATTCCCAACAACAGGAGAGGGCTTGGAAGCTCTGATCCTGGTCGTAGCTATTCCAAGTGGTTTTGAATGTGCCAGTCAAGGAGGCACTGTAGCATAGCATAATATGAAATATTTTGAGTGTCCTGCTGTAGGTCTTGCCTTTATAAACAAAAGCTATTCCAGAAGTTTTGTGAGGATTGATAGGATCAGGATGTGTTTGTTAGCAGTAGGGCTGGCTGAGATGTAACAGTTGTTAACTCCTCCTCAGTGTGAAGTGGGCGGTTGAATCTGCTGGTTTCTGTGGTGGCTGTGAGGGAAGAAGGGCCTAAAAAGGAGGAGAACCTTCTCAATTTGAGATTTATTTTCAGAATAAAAAGTTGTGTTGTGAAAGTGATTTGGGATCTTTGGGTTTGCTATCTTGATTTTAGTTTTAATTGAAAGAATGTACCCAACTCTTACATGTACAAGCATATCAATGGAGTGTAAAGTCAAATGGCATATTTCAGTTGACCTGAAATTAAGATTATTTTTTTAATTACTTCCCCCCCACCCCTGCAGGACTTTGATTCTTTTGCAGAAAGCTCAAGTTTTCAGTTTGTTTTTCCCTTATCTGGAATAAGACCATGGTTCAAAATCTGAACATCTTCTGAGATGGACATTACCTTCTCTGCAGTGCTGGGCTTCTGCTTGGATCCAGCTTCAGCAGAGCAGCCCACAACTGGCTGTCGTTGATGCCGATGGGAAGTTTACAAGGGTTTGCAGCTGCACCCGTTCAGACGGCTGCACTGAGTCCAATCCAGAAGTCTCTGGTTTTAGCTCCAGGGGTGGACACTACTAATTAGGAGGAGCTTTTGTGTTATGGTTACACCAAGGAATGTTGATCATGAACTCAACCCCCTCAATGGTGGATATGGTATGCAGCTGTCAGCATCTCAGACCTCGGAGTCTAAAGCTGTAGGACCCCATTGGGTGCCTGGCCTTGTTGGAGAAAGCAAAGACATGAGCACGAAACACTATGATGTGAGTGGGCATATCTGAACAGGCTTGTTTGAAATGGTGTTGCTGTGTGAATATTGGAGGAAGTTCATCCCAGGGCATCTTCCTGTTGCCCTCGTTGGGATTGTACCACAAGCCCTTACACAGATGAGAATAGCTAACCCGCTTTATGCAACTGAAATCCCGCTCTGGTTTCTTGGTGTAATGTCGACACGCCCTTTTTTTATTAATGCAAGACCCTCGGGGAAAGGAGAAGTTGATGGGGTGGGGACCCCTTGGTTTAGCCCTGCCAGTTCCACACCCACTCTTCAGCTGGTCTGCTTGTGATCATCGTTCTAGGGAGCTGCGGACCAGGTCATTTAGTCCATAACAGCTCCATCTATGACTCTTCAGTCATGCAGCTGTATCAGAATTACAACAAAAACAACCTCAGTTATCCTAGTTGGATGTGAAAGCAGACGTGTGTTCCATGAGAAGCGGTGATGCCAGAACGTGGAGGTCAATGTTGTTCAGTGTTTTTTGGCAAAAGAAAAACCTATCATATGGAAGCCAGTGCCTGGGGAATCTACATGGAGCGGTGAGATGAGCTCTGTGCATGACTGGAGATAATGGTGCTTGGGAGGTGATTGAGCCAGGGAATATTGGAGAGCGGTTCTGTGCGGCTGCCAGCAATCCCCCCAAGCCCAGTGACCACCCTTTTGTGATTAAGTTGTTGGAAGCAACAAAACCATTTATCCAGGAAGCCAACCTGCCTCCAGAAGGCCTGAAGGCAGTAATGAGTTTCTGGTACCTCTTGGGCCGTGTTATAAGTAGGTATTTTTATTCTCGACCATCTGTAAATACGGGTGCTGGTGATACTGCCTCATTCTGATCAGCTCAAAGTTGCCAAGTTTCTTTTCTCTTTTTTTCCAGCAAAATGCTTTCAGCTCTACTTTTCTGGAGAATGAGATGCTTAGTAGCGTCAACAACATAAGCAATCCCTGCAGTAACAGACCCACATCCAAGAGGATGTAGGCAATGTGTCAGTACATGTGGAAAAATCCCCCAGATCTTCCAATTTACACCTGATTTTTTAAAAACAAAAAGTAGAATAAGTTTTGTTCATGAAACTATGGAAACCACCACTGATAATATCTTCTCAGGGCTTTTTCCAACCTCCCACATTAAAAGATGATTTCAAAGTACCAAGTTTTGTATCTGAGTTTGCAATTTTCCAGACTTTTAGGACTTCCAGCAGCAAGGGGATGTGGGCTTGAAATAATCTATTGGCTTGTGTTGCACAGAGACTAGCATGGTAAGAGTGACCAAACCTTCAGCAGCAGGAGGGACCTGGGAACTGATGGAGATGAAACACCATCACAGCAAGTCTGAGCCGGTCCTCTTCTCCAGGCGAGTCAGAGCCCCATCGTAATGGCCTGTAATAAGGTTTTGATGAGGTTTTCCTTTTGCTCTGAAGAAATCTGCAGCTTTTCATCCTCACTCCCAAGAACTGGATCCCTTCTGAAGAGCAACAATACATGGAAAATGGAATATTTTCTTATTAAAGTAAGTTGGAGTTCCAGCCCTGAGGTTGGCAACCAAACCTCGGAGAGGCTAAAAAGCTGGAGAGCATGCTGCTCCCCTCTTCCAAAAGAAACCTCAGTGTGTGCCAGCACTTTTATTTATAATGTTAAAATAAGTTGAGTACATTAAAAGGTATTATTGAGGGAGCAGGACTTAAAATATATCATTTTTATGTTATTAGGCTGCTCTAAGTGAGGTGTCCTACTGCAAGCAGATAATCTGTCCCTCTGCCTAGATTCCATGCTGGAACTTACTGGAAGCCTTTTGTCACAAGAATCTGAGCAAACTGATTATTTTCAAGAAAAGAAAAGGGAGATGGAAGAAAATAATATCGAAAGACCTAACCTCAAACCACGGTGGAGAAATTTCCTGACAGCATTTCGAAGTCTCATGACCACCTGATCGCTCCTGCTTATATTAGAGGTTTTAGCAGATACCCATAGGGAAGCTCAGCTGGCTGGGAAGAGCTTGGCGTGGGCTACACCTGGAGCCGGGGCTGGCTTGCCCCCCTTTCTTCATTCCATCCTTTCTTTTTTAGTAGTGAGAGAGAAAGTGAGGGAAATCCTGAAGGAATCCAGATGTTTTGAGAGCATCAAATAATCTCCTTGACCTTTGCGAGCCATTCCATCATGTTAACGTCCTGTGGTCTGAGCTGCGACATGAGGAAATGCTGCTGTCTGCGAGAGGATGTTGGGGTAATAAAGGTGTTACAAGGACAGCCAGAATAGGCAGCCAGATACTCGGAGGAGGAGAGGGAAGATGTACCACATCCTGTCCATGGGAGCGCTGTGTCGGGCTCACAGAATATTTCACATCAGAGAAAGGTCTCTGTGTCCAGCTGAATTCCTCACAGTGAGGAATTTCCACAGGTTAATTTTTCACCACGAAGCACACGTGCTTATTCAATAAACTCCAGGGTTTTGCGTGTGCGCGTGCCCACTTTGACAGCTCTGCTCTCATGTGCGCTAGACGCACACACATGAGATGTTGGTGCAATGCAGATACCTGTGTGTGGATGTGAATGTGCGTGTACACACTGTTAACCTGCGGAAACACCAAGGAACTGGATTTGTTGGGCAGCTGTTAGAAAANCTTTTATTTATAATGTTAAAATAAGTTGAGTACATTAAAAGGTATTATTGAGGGAGCAGGACTTAAAATATATCATTTTTATGTTATTAGGCTGCTCTAAGTGAGGTGTCCTACTGCAAGCAGATAATCTGTCCCTCTGCCTAGATTCCATGCTGGAACTTACTGGAAGCCTTTTGTCACAAGAATCTGAGCAAACTGATTATTTTCAAGAAACGAAAAGGGAGATGGAAGAAAATAATATCGAAAGACCTAACCTCAAACCACGGTGGAGAAATTTCCTGACAGCATTTCGAAGTCTCATGACCACCTGATCGCTCCTGCTTATATTAGAGGTTTTAGCAGATGCCCATAGGGAAGCTCAGCTGGCTGGGAAGAGCTTGGCGTGGGCTACACCTGGAGCCGGGGCTGGCTTGCCCCCCTTTCTTCATTCCATCCTTTCTTTTTTAGTAGTGAGAGAGAAAGTGAGGGAAATCCTGAAGGAATCCAGATGTTTTGAGAGCATCAAATAATCTCCTTGACCTTTGCGAGCCATTCCATCATGTTAACGTCCTGTGGTCTGAGCTGCGACATGAGGAAATGCTGCTGTCTGCGAGAGGATGTTGGGGTAATAAAGGTGTTACAAGGACAGCCAGAATAGGCAGCCAGATACTCGGAGGAGGAGAGGGAAGATGTACCACATCCTGTCCATGGGAGCGCTGTGTCGGGCTCACAGAATATTTCACATCAGAGAAAGGTCTCTGTGTTCAGCTGAATTCCTCACAGTGAGGAATTTCCACGGGTTAATTTTTCACCACGAAGCACACGTGCTTATTCAATAAACTCCAGAGTTTTGCGTGTGCGCGTGCCCACTTTGACAGCTCTGCTCTCATGTGTGCTAGAGCTAGACGTTGGTGCAATGCAGATACCTGTGTGTGGATGTGAATGTGCGTGTACACACTGTTAACCTGCGGAAACACCAAGGAACTGGATTTGTTGGGCAGCTGTTAGAAAAATGACCCAGGGTTGTGGCACATAAGCAGGTATAGCAAGGAAAACACTCCCCTCAGGGATGGCAGAGCGGGCCATGGTCCATGCAATGAACTAATCCTTGTGTATTTGCCCATGCCCACACTCATTTCTGCAGGTGGGTGCAGAAGCCTAAATACAACCACAGTCTGAACTACTGTGAGTCTGACAGGAATAGCTTCAAGTGTGAAGAGAGAACTTCTGTTGCACCTAATTTGACCAGAAAGGAGTTAAGCTATAGCCAGATAGAAGCCACGCAACTAGATGAGCAGAACGAGTGCAATTTTGTATAGTCCAGGGGTGATTAAAAAATCAGTTTTATTTTCTTGAGTGTTTGAGCAGAATGAGAAGTGCTGGAGGTAGTGAGCAGGGGGCTTGGGGAGGTGGCTCTGGTTTCAATCTTCTAGTAAAGGCTTGTCCAACTTCCTCCAGACTTTCCACGTATCTGAATCCTTTATAAGCTAAGAATAAGCTTAAGGGACTTTATCCAAAAAAAGGCTTTCTGTGTGAATTTAGAAGGTTATAGAGAAAATTGTCTTTCATCTTTAACTCTGCGTATTGGTAAGACGCTTTCAGGGAACAAGTTAGATGTTGAGGGCAAAACTGCTGCTGAGGTGAAGCACTAGAACTTCCTATGAAGGCTCGTTGGATAATCTCTGTGTTATTAAAAGCATTACTTAGCGCTATCACGGAAGTGCCTGGAGGCCACGGCTGGGATCTGTCATGCCGAGTGGGGTGCCTACGCAGAACAAGAAACAGTGTCAGCAAAGTGCAAACAAGGTGAAGGAGAGCTACGGTGCGAGAAGGGAGGCAAAGGCAGAGGAGGAGTAAGCAAAATCACACAAGAAAGCACTGCATGGATCAGGGATCCAGCACCCTGTTTCTCCAGTCTCCGGGACTTTTCTTGTGGCTCTGATGTCCTGCAACTGCTGCAGCTGTAGAAAGAACACATCCTTAGGGCTAGTCTCTCAGTCCCATCTGGTGCCTGTAGTTTCTGGTCACAAATATTCTTGACACCCAGCAAGTGTTTCAGTCTTAGGATCATAGAATCACCAGGTTGGAAGAGACCCATTGGATCATTGAGTCCAACCATTCCTATCAAACACTAAATCATGTCCCTCAGCACCTCGTCCACCCATCCCTTAAACACCTCCAGGGAAGGTGACTCAACCACCTCCCTGGGCAGCCTGTTCCAGTGCCCAGTGACCCTTTCCATGGAATTTTTTTCCTAATGTCCAACCTGAACCTCCCCTGGTGGAGCTTGAGCTCTCATCCTGTCACTTGGGAGAAGAGGCCAGCTCCCTCCTCTCCACAACCTCCTTTCAGGTAGTTGTAGAGAGCAATGAGGTCTTCCCTCAGCCTCCTCTTCACCAGGCTAAACACCCCCAGCTCTCTCAGCCATTCCTCATAAGGCCTGTTCTCCAGCCCCTTTACCACCTTCATCTTAGGGAACAGCAGAACAAAACCTGACTGGCAATGCTGGTGATGTTTCAAGTGAGATAGGAAGGTGTTTTGCAGATGTAAATAAATGACTTGAGGAAACTTTCAGACCACTTATGTATGTTAGGAAAGTCATGAACATAAACTAAAAAGCAAAGGGGAATCTGTTAAAATCTGTTTGTCTCCAAGGGACCTGTGTTCCTGCAGAAAAGATTCTTTGAGCCTTTTTTTTGCCTCTCAAACCACATCACACCTCTCTTTGATGCTTTCAGCCACTGCCGTTTGCCCTCAGCAGCAAACAGCTATGAAAAGGATGCTGCAGGCAGGCAAAACCACCAAGTGCAAATAGGCTGGGTGGTCTGCCAAAGGGTGAGCAGACCCCAGAAAAAAAATGGATTTAGCTCCTCGGTGGAGGAGCCATGTCCATGGCTGGATTTTCCAGGCATGCATGTGGCTGCTGCCAGCTCAGACGGGCGAATTCTCTGCTGGCTCTGGGCTGGAGGACGTGGCCACTTGGCTTGTGCCCTCTCACCTTGGCAGCATCGGAGGGGGCTGTGGTGGCTCTCTGGGCAGTGCTGCTTGAGTTGTCTTGCAGCTCGAGACAGACAAGCAAACAGAAAGCAGCCAGATTTGGGGCTCCTTTGTGAGCCAGCGAGTTGGAGCAGGCATTGGGTGAATTGGTATAGGTGAGTTCTCAAAACCAATGGTTTCCAGAGCTGCTAGGAATGAGACAGTGGCCTTTACATAAGGACTGAGCTGACACCTAATGCCTTATCCACCCAGCAGAATTAGATTGCCACAGCTGCTAGTGATACTCCTTTGCAGAGGCGTCCTGGTTCAGTTACGAAAGGTTTGTGCAGACTCTGTTGCACTTGATGAAGCTGCTTCTTCTAATGATGAGGTGTGTGGGGGATCATTTTAGCCTCTTGCAGCAGGGCTGTGGCATGTTGAGTTGATTCGAGGTCTCCCAGATCAGGCTCAGGGCCCTACAGGGAGTCCGTGGTAGGGTGGATGTCCCCAGGCACTCACTGGCACATGGCTCAACCGCTGTGGCTTGAGCTTTTTCACGTATAGAGGAGTTAAAGAACCATTTTTTCCTCACTGTGAAGATCAGAACCTCGCTTTAGGATGTGAGAATCCTGTGCCTCCAGTCCCTGCAGTGAGATGTACTGTCAGAACTGCAGCTGAGGCACCTGCCAGCTTAAGTCCTGGCTCCACGTGGGGGTAAATGCACAAAAAGGATGATAGGAATAAGGGCTGTTTTTCAGGAAAGCAGGTCAACACATCTTTGTTACTCTGCAGCATTTTTTAATACAAACTAGGGGGTTTTTTGCTTTTCTTCTCCCCTCCAGCCTCTCAAATCAGTGCTGGTAGCACCACAACAAGCAAGCTGTGCTGGGACTGCCTTTGACAGCACTGGGGCTCAGTGCGCAGACTGAAAGTCACAGGGGTTTCTGCAGTATAAGTACCTCATAATTAGCTTGCCGTGTGGATATTATTAAAGTCATTTAACTAATTTTTTGGCAGGAAAGAAATATGCAAGGAAATCAGGAGGAGAAATTGCCTTTGGTACCAAGGCAACAGCTTAAACAGGGCACACAGATGGATGCTTGCTGTAGGAGCAGCAGTGGGTGTTTAAGATGCTGGTGGCTCTGGCTGGTTTGGTGACAGGTTACTGTTCCCTGAGCTGAGCTGGGGGTGCAAATTAGCACTAAGCACCTCCGATGAGGATTAAGCCACTCTAGCTGAGTCAGCACTGCAGCTGGTGAGCTGTGTTTGTGGATCCCATAATGGGACTCAGCTGGGGAGATGGTAACACACAGCTGGAGGTGAAACAACCATCTACCGTGGCAGCTGCCTCAGCAAAAGCCTGGCCCTGTGTGCAAGGCTCTGTTGCCTGGGGTGAGGACCAGGCTGCCCTGAGAAAGCCACTGGAGCTCTTCTTGCTTTAGCGAAACTATTTTGCCTGGACCTGAGGCTATTTTCCAGCTGCTTCTCAGAGCAGGCAGCGTGGACCAGCTGCTGCCCCAGTGTAAGTTGTTTGGGGTTGCTTGGCTACGCAGTGGGTTTTGAGCACTATCCATTTGTCAAATGGGTTTTGTAGAAGTCGTTCTCTGGATCACGCTCTTCATAGCACCCTGTGGGAAAGGCTGATGCTTTCCGGTAGGTCTCTGACCTCCACCAGTGCTGCCTTGTCTTGTCCAGCGCTGAATGCCATCACAAGCTTGTGGTGCCCTTCTGATAGGTCATAGGGAATGCTGACAAAAAAAACACCAAGTCTTGCAGCTGTTTGTGATCCAAACCAGCTTTTTGGTTGCTGAAGGGGCAGCCTTGTTTTTTTTGGCTTTAGCTGTCTCCACCTATTGTGCCCAGGGAGGCTGTCTCTGAGAACTATTGTTTTGCTAGTTTGCTAGAGTGGCTGATTCCTGGGGATTTTGGAAGAAATCTGCCTGTCCCTTCTCTCTAGTGACCCAGTGCCTTGTTGTGTCCTCCAGGTGAGTCCTCTTAAAGATTTCAGTTGAAGGTGAGGCACTTCTTCCCTTCTCCAGGACTTTCTGGGAGATTCTGATCTGTACTGCGAGTTTACTTCTTATCTCTGCTACTGCAGCTCCAGCTAATTCCTCCTCAGTCTTGCCTCTCCCCTTTGCAAACAATAGCTAGATAAATGTTTTTCCACTCAATCCTGCAAGGGCAGAAGCCTTGCTGAGGACAGCAGGCTCAGCTGCTGGCCAGCCTGGGCTTTGTCCCTAGCAGGTCTGTGACTAAGTCATCATGGGGCTCAGGAGAGCCATCCCAGGGGCTGCCCTGGAGACAGCATTACACATGCTTTTTCTTTCTGGGGAGGACAACATAGCTGATTTTCCTGAAGCTTTATAGTCTTCTCATATACCTTAGTGACTCTTCTCTCCTTCCTGCAACAAGAAGCACACCACTCTATTACATTTTGTTTTTCTCCTCAAGGGTTTTCTTAAAAGGTGAGGTTACATCGCAGTCCGGCTGTCCTCACCACACACACACATATCGTCCTCTCTTGTTCTTGCTTGGTTTTGGCCTTGGCAGCTGTGAAGTCCCCAAACCACCTGAGAAAGCTTTGTGTGAGCTGACTTGGAGTGTACGCTGAGGACCGCAGACCTTACGGATGAGCCGTGGGCAGAAAACTGATCTAAGCTTTGAATTTGGTACATCTTGTCTGGTTAGTCCTGAACAAATAGTTAAATAAGGAAGGAGTAAGGGAAAATAAGCTCTTTTTCTCTGTTACTATTTTTATTTCTCTTTTACTGTGTGGTCTGCTCTTTTTGAAATTACAGTGTTTTCTTTCCCTCTTACCCTGATTTAGGGGAAAGGTTTGAGCTCCCCCCTCCTCTTTGCTCCTTTGGATTGGCTCAGATCATCAATGGGAAAAATGAGGAGGTTTCTTAGGAATACTGTGTTCCCTCCTCATTTCCTGCCAGTTGGCATCTTTGCAATGTCTCTGCTGCCGCATACTTTGGGGATGCAGTGAGATTTCTCCTGTTCTTTGAGGTTTGCTGCTATTTGCTTAAATTTCAGTGAGCTCCTCTGTGCAAACACACACGTGGATTTAATTGTGAAAAGCTGATACTGAGATGAACTGTCTCTGGTTCTGTTTTCTTGGTCTGCTCTGTGTTTGCTTGGGAAGACAGGGCCTCTGCTTTGGGTTTGTCACAATCCTTTCAGATAACGTTAGACGTGTTTTGTCTCTGAATTGTAGCAAACAAAATTAGTTTGATTTTTATTTGCATTCTACAGGCTTCCCGAGCCTGATGGAGTGTTCCAGTGTGGCATTTTGATCCCTGTCCTCCCCCTTCATTTCCTGATCCAGCTGGTTTTAGTTGTTTTGTTCCCGGTAGCTGGGCTCCCAGATGTGTCTGTGTGCGAGCAGCTGGGTCCAGGACCCCTTACGGCTGCATGGGGCTTGTCTGGAGCAACACAAGGAGAGATGCCTGGTGGCTGATATTTGAGTGGTCCCCGAAAAAGGCCATGGTGCAAATGGCATATTTGCTGAAATACTTCCCATTCTCTCGGGTGGTCTTGCAGCTAGTGAGATTCCTCATCACGGCAGCCAAAACTGGCCGAGGAGGGATGCCAGTGCTGGTGGCCCTTTCCTGGGATGGGCACCTGCCAAACGTGCTCCCTGAAGGCTCTCCAGCTCATTTCTCGTAACCCCTCAAAACAAAACCTCTTCGGGCCGGATTGATGTGGGCTGGGTTTGAACAGGCTATTAGCTCCCTATACCATTTCCAGTTCCCAGAGCCTGGAAAAACACCAGATTTTCTATAGTGAGTCACCTCACATCCAGGACTTCCCTTGGGGCAGGGGGTTTTAATACCCCTGTACTTGTTTCCTCAAATGAATTTGAGGATGTGTCTCTCAGAGGCACAGTACAGGCTCCAGGCAATTAAACACCAGCAACAATTGCTGCGCAGTAAATGTCTTCAAAGACTTCAGCATCCTATTCCAGCCTCTCCAACTGCCCAGAACAGCTGTAATCAGGAAAAGATGGAGGGAAGGAAGGAACACATTTCCTTCTCTCAGATCCAGAGCATATTGGAGCGTGAATCTAGCTTCAGAAGAATACATTCTGTGGGATGAGCTATCAGGAAGTCTTGAGGATTAATTTAGATTTTGACTTTGGATTTGGGCTCTTTCTTGCCTTAGGTTCCTTGCCTGGAAAATATTGACTTGATGATTCATTGCCACTTTGTGAGAGTTGTAAGGACTGGTAAGATGGTACCTGAATGCAGAAGATCATCATAATACTTTGCGTTTGAATAGGAAATTAGCTTATTTCCTTTTTTAACTTATCTGTGATACATGGCTACTCTGGGCTTTCCCCTGTAAGGAGTGATATGCATTCAATGTGTCTAATTGATGGAAAGCAGGAGATGGAATGACATCATCCCGCCCTGCCTTCCCACTGCGGAAATTTAATCTGACTTTACAGAAGTAAACCTTTCTTTGTTTCTTTTTTTCCCTTTTTCTTTTTTCCCAGAATTCTTGTCCTTTTTTCAGAATGGGCGAAGTGTGAAAACAGATTGGAAAGTGATAAAAGAAGCAGCTCACTGTCACTTACTCTTCTTCAGCTTTTTTCTCCTCTCACTTCAGCTGCATCCTCTCCAAATTGCATTTTTTTCCTTTCTATCTTTGATTAGAAACAGGACCTTTTCCAAATCATATTTATCACTTCCAATAAAGCTGAATGCATCCTATGAGGGGGAAAAAGAGTCCTCATGAAGAAGATCCTAGCTGAGTCCTTGATTCTTGTGAGACAAAGATTCTGTGATGCTGGCTCATAATTGGATGATGACTGCAAGTAGCTGAAAAGCAAAGTTGTCCTTGGAAAGTTCCTATATCTTACGGAAAAAAAAGTCCTATCTGGGGTGAATAGCTGAACTTGAGGAAACTGATGTGGGGCAGTGCCTCAATATTACTGAAAAAGGGGTAGTTTTTAATTTTGATAATGTTAGAAATTTAAATTACAAATTTTGACTCTATAGGTAGTAAGTTAATAACTTTGCAAAGGAGAAGGGTGCAAGAAAACTTCCAATGTGCTTCTTATTAATAATTAGATGTTTCCACAAGGGAAAATAATCAATAACTTTTCAATGGAAATCTCCATTTAAAAATGTTCAGTTTGCTTGTACGAAGAGTGTCCATTAAATCTTCTGCTAAAAAGTTATCAAGTCTGATCTGCATTCTAGGAAAACTTCTCTTTCCTGTGTTTGGTCCTTCATTTCTTCAGTGTTCTCTTCATCTGGTCTATGACCTGGATGCTGTCACCTATGTGGGGTTTTTCTTTCACTACTTTATCCTTCCCATCACCAATGACCTAATAATTTAACTTTTAGGTTGAACTAAGTAAATTTCGAGGCAGGCTCATGTTTTGTCTTATTTAGCCAGTTCCCCACCAAGAGTGGATTCAATCACGGACAGAGGGATCTGGTTTCTTTACATAGTGTCTTGAAAATTTGCCAGCATAAGCACCTCACAGTTTGGGTCAATGGTATTTATATGCTATGTTAAGAATATCTTTTTCTTGCTGGCTTTCCTGAAATCTCTTTTCTGCTCTGAAGTCAACTGCCTGAACAACACCGAGGCTATAAAATGTCTGCTGCTGTAACCCCATGATAGACCTCCATGGCTTGTAACAGGACCTTTTCATACAATAATTCAAATTTAGAAGACTTGTGGTCACAGTGGTTTTTGCCCCTAGGACACATGAACTGTTATTTGAAGGTTAAAAGGATACTCATGGCAACTAGCGCTATACTTTCCTCTGCCTCCGCTTAATCCTTTACACAGGCAGGGCTCTGTCTTTTCTCATGACTTCTTGTAAAGCTTTACGCCACTGAACCTTCTGTGGTTGCAACCATGTGTGTAAGTACTAATGGCTAGAAGGCGGATTCAAAGGGAGTACTGGACCAGTCCTCCAGGAAACACAAAGCTATTGAGCAGATCCACGAAGCCTCCCAGACATCCACCGGGTAAGAGCTAGTGTTCTTAATGCAGACCTCCAGCACTTTGCTGATGTTTGCTTCCATGTCCTCGTAAAGCTTAAATTGAAGTTTACTTGTGTGCTGCTTTATGTTGACATTTATACTGCGTGCACGTGGACGTCCCATCTCTGAAGTGCTTTCAGATGGCAGCTCTTGCTTTTTTTGCAACCCTGTTGGTTTTGTGTGCATGTGGATCCGTGTGTGAGCACATGGAAACGGACCTGGAACAGAGTCCTACGAGGCTGGAGGTTTTCAAACTCTGCAGCCTGTCAGGGAGCAAGAGGCTGGGGATGGCTTAGGCTAAAGTTGACATCGATGTTATGAGTGTCCTGAGCCCAAAGAATGTCTGTGTCCCAAATCTGTGCATCACAGGGAGCCTCTTCATATTTCCAGACTGGAAAACGCTCCCCAGAAAACCTCTTTCTTAGTATTTTCTAATTTCCTGGATTCCCAGAGAGGGGTAGAAGTTTACAAGCTCAAAAGTAAAATGGGTTTTCTAACCTCAAAAAAATGTCTGTCTTCAGTTGAAATGCTGGCGATAAAAGATTTTCAGGGCGTGGGCCACTTCTTATTTTTTTCTGAACTCTCTGCTCATCCTAACAAGCTGTGACCAAATAAAAATGTGTAGTTTTGAGAAATAAAAAAAGAGAATATCTTGAAGAATGAGGCAGGGAGGTACATTGCTACTCTCTCCTTTTAGCCAATATGTTTGTGCTGAGTTCCCAACTATGTCTAAAGAATGACACCTCAATGGACATTGTGACTAGTTCAGCATTTGAACAAATAGATCTTTGATCTATGTTTAATAAAACTGCTTCTGGCTCAGTGGCATCTCAGAAGCCTATTCACGGGCACAGAAATGCCATTTTCCAAGTCATCCAAAATCACAAACACAAATGTCACTGAGAAAAGCTGCAGTGGTTCTCAGCTTGGTGTTTCAGCTGCAGGACTGAGTGTGGTAGAACACATGGCACTGTGCCTAAACACAACTTGAAAAATCTTTCTGCTTCCTCCTGTTATGGACAGATGCTCCCTACAAACAGATTTTGGGGATAGGTTGTCCAGTGTAGAGCAGGAAGAATTAGGAAGAAAAATTAGTCTGTTCTTTGCTCAAGTTTGAATTAATAATATGGTAAATGAAGCCTGCTCCACAAACAATTTCTCTTTATGTCTGTAGTGAACTACTGCAAGCGAAACTATGAACTTCTGAACTCAGCTGTGTGAGAGTTATTAGAAAGCTTGCATAACAAAAATATACTGGGTACCAAATAATACAGAATGAGGTTATCAATCAACGCGTAAAGTAAATTATTCTCATGTGTCACTTTTGGGGATGCTTTCAGATTTGCTTTGGATGATTTTTTTTTTCCACTGGAATTAGTTGTAAAATGTTTTCACAGGTGCCAGTCATCTCCTTTGTGCATGAGTGTCTTTTTTTAAGGATAATTCAGTAGTTTTTGAAAATGTTGTAGTACTTAGAGCAGAGAATGCATGGTATGTAGGTGGGAGAATTAAAAAGTGCCTGGACTTTCATCTCTCTTCATGTTTCTTTGCTTGGAAGTGAAAATAAAGTGTGGGTTTATAACTTGTCCTCAGCTGTTGGTGCAAAAGCTGGGAAAAATATCAGGAGAGCATGAAGAGATGAACCTGCCAGGACTGGGCTCTCACTTCCACACTGAATTTTGCAGCAAAGGATCTTATGATCAGAGTTGCTTCTTGGAGGCACAGGTTGTAGCTACCCATGGGGCACATCAGTCCTGTGCCACAGTGCCCGAACAACTTACCGTCTTAATCTGAATTTCGAGCCACTCTGTGAAAGGGGAACACTCCTCTGCACCAAATCTCTTTCTAGCACATCTTACAGTCCTCTGTGCAACTCAGGTGTTCCCATTCGATTCTGCCAAATTTCCAGCTGGTGCAAACGAGTGTCGAAGTTCCTCAATGTCAGAGCAGACACCTGGCCCTATTATGATATAGGTTTGAATTATATTAATTTTAATGTTAATGTCTTTAATGCATTTATGCTGTGGTAGGTGTGTGTTAAATTAAACTACCTTTCTACTGAATGACTTATGGTATTTCAGTTCTCTCTGTTAAAGTGAAAAAGAACAATCCATTTAGTCAACCTTTCAAGGCAGCACAAGGAGCAAGTAAGTTTTAGACCTGGGATTCGACATCTGAGAATAGTACTGAGACTTCCAATTCCCTGCTCTTTGTTTTTCAGAGAGCATTAAGCCTGATTTGATAACTGGTAGGGAAAAAGGCATTGTTAATATGATGATGATGGAGCTAAGATTACAGGTTTTTCTGTGAACAGATGAGTCCTCTGCACGCTTGTGAAAATGAGGTATTTCCTGGTGTCTTCTGGGCTGTCATCAAATTTAATAGCCAAGCAATGCAGAACGATCCGCATGGTAATGACTTGAGTTAAAACACGAGACTTGTCTTTGCCATATGGGCTTTCCTTACTTCTATGCATATGCAGGGGGAGGTGTGAATGGGGAAACAGCATCAGAAGGGAAAATACTCTTCTGATTACAGCCAGAAGGTAGAAACTGGACCTATGGACTCTGTTTTCGGTCCTGCTGTGTGGCCCTGGGCATATTGTTCCACTTTCCCATGCTGCTTTCCCTCCTACAAAATGCATGTGATAACTTTTTTGCTTTGGGGCACAAAGTGCATCCCTGCTGTTACCTCAGAGCAGAGTGATGAGTCCAAAGTGGGGGTTTCTTGTTGGGCAGAAAGGGGTGTAGGACCTGTGGGTAAGCAGGGATTGACTAGAAACAAATACTGGGGAGGGGAGAAAAGAGGGGAGAAAAAACACCTGCCTTCTCTTAACTAGCTGTAATTTAATTGTATTTCATCAGAATGTCCTCCTCAGCAGCTGAGCCCTCTCCTGAGAATGCTTTCCACACCCCCTCTCCTTCCTGCAAGGAGAACACTGTCTTTGCAGATGGCAGTTGTTTGCTTTGTGGTTACTGATCAATGGAGCAATTTAGAAAGAGGGAAAAAAAATCCTCAACTTTTCCTTTCTAAGGTTTAGTGGGAGTAATCACTCTATCCATTCATCTTGTGTGTTCATGAAAGACGTAGCAACCTGTGCAGGGCTGCAGTGAGGTGTGACCTCCCATCAAACAGGAGCAGATGTTTGTGTGGAGCATGGAGGTGAGCACAGGCTCTCATTGCTCTGACCAGGAGGTGGTTTGCAAGGTGCAAACTGCAGAACCAGGGCAGGGGAGCTGCAGTGGGCCCCTCTGTGGTCTAGGAACCCCGGGTAGGAGATAGCAGATGGGTGGAGCTCCTGGGGGAAGGTAGGATACACTTCTGAGCATCCAGGTGTGGGGAAGGGATCTGAGCATGCAAAGAGGAATTTGGAGATAATGTTAAGTTAAGAAGATGAAGCTGGGGCTTATCTCAAAGGCAGACTGAGGCTCGCCTGCTCATCATCTTCCTCAGAATGGAGAAATTGCCATCCATGACAATGTCTCCTCTTCTGGTGGTACTGAGGCCACTCCCTCCAAAGACGGTAATGCATTTAATCAGGCTTTTTAGGATGGGAAAGGGCAGGATAACTCAGATGTGGTGTGTAGCCTTCCAAGTTCAAACCAGAGTATCTATTTCATGACAAATGACCAGTATAAAGCATTTTTCCCAAAGCTCCTATTTGTGTCTATTTACATATTTTGATTTGATGTTAAGGTCATGCAGCCAAACGACCTTCCTGGTGTTGCTGAGCATCCCACAGGGTCTGGGCTAGAGGAGCTCAGAAAAGGACCAACAAGCTACGTTAGCCTGGGTTGCCTTTTCTTCTTTCTTACTTCACCTGGGCACAACATTCCAGCAGTGGAAGGGAGTGTGGACTGCGTTTCTCCGTGCTGCGATCTTCCTTTGCAGACTGTGGGAATGTAATTAACAGGGAAGTGCTTAACTGCCAGGAAGTGTTTGTATGATGACACAGTTAATGACTGCACTACAGATTTTATAGATGCTGAAGTTCAGGATGGTCTCTGCTGTGCATTGGAACAAGCTTGCTTGGGGTGGAAAGTTGGGGAGCGGATGTGCTGTCAGCAACATTGGGCTTCCCCTGAGGACCACACAGAAATGGTAGATCTTCCAGCAGATGTAGCTGGAGGTCCCCACTCTTGCCAGTGGCTGTGGCCACTTCTCTGGAGCAGCAAGGATGAGTAGGCAGGATGGAGCGATCCCAGGGGCTGGAGTTGGCTTCCGGCTCACCCACCACTTGCGTCAGCTGGCTGCATGGACATTATTTGGTGAATAAGTGAGCAACTAGGAACAAGGTTGTCGTAATAAATAGTGAATGCAGCCTAGATAGTGCCTTGGGATCTAGAGCTGAAAGCAAAGGTGCGTCACTACAGAGTTCCTGGAGAGGAATCTGGGAAAGATAACCAGGAGAATCCCATGGGATCCCATTGCCTGGAGGCAAATGCAAGGAAACATGAAGGCAGTGACCTTCAAGGTGAGGGTCTTGCACAGCTTTGCTGCAGACTACTTAGCTCTGCCACCCACGTGGCAGCTGGAAGCCCCCACAGGACCACAGCCTGCAGAGGAAGGTGGGAGCGAGCTCCGTGCCCTCAGGGTTGCGCGTCATGGGGTTTGCCCTGGGGCTGCATCTCTACCCTGTGCCGTGCTCTCTTCATCCCACATATTCCTTCCAAATGGATAGAGGGAGTACTCACTGGGGCTTGGCACTCCTCCTATCAGCCAGCAGGATCTGTGAGCTTGTCTCTGAAGGGAACAGCAATGGGGGGAGTTGATGTTTTTGGCAGTTTTCTGGCTGGGTTTTTTTTTGTTTGTTTTGGGGTTTTGTTTGTTTGGTCTTAATGGTTTTTCTGTTTCCATCTGGAGCTGTGCCTGGAGGTCCGGTGTGTGTGTTTGTGTCTTGGGGAAGTTGTGGAATCAAAGGACCTTTGTACTCCATCAACTTTGCTGTGAAATGCAAATGTGTGCATGCTTTGTAAGTCTAGCTAGTCCTTGAATGTGCTGTTTTATTTCTTTAGAAATCTGTATCTATTTTCTTCTGTAACAACGTGTACTCTAATTATATATGTAGTTATTGTTCCATCTAAATAAAAGGCAGGCTTCTGGAAGTGCTTTAAAACAAATCAAGCCACTGCACTATGCGAATCTCTTCCTTACTGAGTTCACTGCAGCATTTTCCTTCTCGGGTTCTTCCTGTGTCCCACCCTGGACTGCATTTCACAAACTGATTGGTAATCTCTGAGTCTTTGAAGATGAAATCCGTGGGATTCTGCGTGTGCTTACTGCAAAATGTGCATCTTTTTGATAAAGTTGTCTGCACTGAATGAGTCTAATGAAAATCCTTCTTGTCTTTTTGTCTTTTTTAATAATTCTTTTTTACACTTTTCATGCCTCCTACCTCATCTGATATCACTTGGCTGTGTTCTTCGAAGATGTCTGTAGCAGAGGTTAACACATGTGCGATATTGATGTTGCCAAAACAAAGTTTAGTGTTCATTATGGCTTAGGGAAAACAAGAGCTGGGTTTTGTTCTCCAATACATTGTTGTGCCTATCATGTCTTTAAAACTTATTAGTAGGTCAAACTTAATAAAACCTTTAAATCTAGTGAAATATTTCAGTCTAGTAGAGCTTTTGTAGCCCATGGAATTGCAGCCCAGTAGGATTATAAGGCTGGGCAGGAACTATAATTTGTCAGATGATCAGCTTGTAAGACTCTGTGCAAGCCTCTTGGCCTCCTTATGTTCTAACGCTGCCTCTAGACTGAAGACAACTGTGACCTTTACTCATAGGTACAGGCTGGAACTGGGAAATGGGGAATTTCAACCACGGTTAAAAGCCAAAGCAAATTTGTAGGGAGTGGATAAATTTGGGGTGAGTGACGGAAAGCTGAGCTGCAGTTCAAGACACATCAGCACGTACTGTTGTGAGTGGGACTTGTGGGATGCTGAGAAGCAGATGCAGCAAAGATGCAGTTTTGCTTAATCCCTTAGAGACACACTCACATTTTCCCAATTTCATAATCTGTGTTTCCCTGCTACTCCTGACAAGAAGAGCCACTGGAAGTGATAAATGCCATATATCTTGCTAGCGGATGTCGTGTCTGAAGACATGACTCTGAATTAAGAGGTTTTAAAACAAGTTGTTGTTTTCCCACGGTGATTTTTTTTGTCTTGCTGTTGCTGGTAGCTTGGAAGTCTGCTGGATTAGCAGTGAGTCAGATAAAATCTGGATGGGTTGGAATAGGTCTGAGGGATTCTCTCTCTTTGGGAAAAGGTCTGGCTCGGATTAAGTCACTATTTATATTTGTAACGCAAAGGTATTTGTGACCCAGCTGAAACTGTGAAAACTTTTCACATTCTTTATATCCTAGTGAAAGCAATTTGTACAAAATAATGCTGGTTTAATGATGTTTTTCTTAAATGGCAACTATTCAAGTATAAAATACTGCAAAAATCTGTTGGTGTTTGCATGAAATGTCCTGCCCTGTTTGTAGTCACAAACTCTGCTGGGAAACAGTTAATTGAGAGCTGCTGGCCTTCTGATGGGGAGTGATTTACGGTGCACCTGTATGGAGAAGTAATGGGAAAGGTTTTTAAAGAGATGACCATAGCACATGGGATGAGCAGTTTTGAGGGAGGTTCCCTGCAAGCACCCATGGCTGGAACTGGGTTGGAGTTGGATTTATCTGCTAACTTTGCTTATTAATCAAAACACCCCACCCCTCTCCCCTAGGACATGTTGTCTATGAAAAGATGAGGAAAGCATCTACTTCTTGCTGTGTCTAGTGCTTAAATGCCTGGTGTGTGGAGGAGCAGAGTGGAGAGACAGGTCTTCTCTGTGTTGAGAAAAGAACTTGGAAGCCCTTTGCTTAGGGAGATGCAGTGGTGCAGGGTCTGCTTTTGGAGGATTAGTTGCTGCACACGACAGAGCATCCCAAGGTCTGCACATGCTTGCTTTGAGGCTCGAGTTATATCTGAGTTATAGCTATAAG
Organism: Piaya cayana; assembly: GCA_013389865.1. Lineage (NCBI taxonomy): Eukaryota > Metazoa > Chordata > Aves > Cuculiformes > Coccyzidae > Piaya > Piaya cayana. The sequence continues at coordinate 38,174 of WAAB01011592.1, read as the reverse complement.
TTACAGCAGATGGTTTTATCTTTATTGAATCGTAGAACACTATTGCAATAAGCACAACAAATAATATGTGCGTGCAGAGTGTCCCAAAGGTCCTACTAAAGCCCTTAATCATTGCTTGGGTCTTGTTCTACCTCTGCTAATATGTCTTGCTGTTTTGGATATTTTCTGTTTTCCCTGCATGCATCTCCTCCAAAAGGATGGAGATTGAATGCTTTAACTCGAGCATTTCTGACTTAGAATGAAACAGAGTTGGGTTTTGGGGGCTAGAGAGTGAATGTCTCTTCTGCTCCAAAAAGTTTCTCAGGAATTTGAAAGGGATTTTTCTCAGCGAATGTTTGTTTCTTCGGGGGTGAAATTAGGTGACCTATATTCCTTCTAAGGGATGCATGATAGATAGGGCTTCTACAGAGGAGGGAATTTCACTCCTGATGAATAATAATCAAATCAAAAAGAGGGAAACCACATATAACTCTTGATCCCTTTTGGGCTCTGACTGTTCCCAGAAGCGAGCGTGACTAATAGGTTTGCTCTAGGGCAAGCTGAATATTTTGCTGAAGTAAAAATAAAATCCTGAAGCTTAGACTGATATGTGTGATGTGAGTCATCTTCAGGCTTCTGTAGCTCTGTCCTGCTCTGTGGGACCAGACAATAGATCCCTGCTGAGCTTTGCTGCAAGGGGCACAGAAGGGCGTGGAAAGTCCTGCAGCAAAATAACTGTGGGTTGACTCAACCTTGCTTGAATGTGTTTTGACTCACTGGTTGGAGTATCGAGGTGTATTATCAAGATATTGGCACAGAGTACAGAGGACCAATCCCACCTTTTTGTGATCTCAAGTGTGGGGTTTTTGTAGCTGGGAGAGCTGCCTTGCTTAGCCACAGGCAATGTGTGTGGTCTCCTACCTTTTCAGGAGGTGCTGGTGGTGCTGGTGACCACTGGAATGGTTAAAGTGACCTGGGACGACAAAGGTGTGATAGTTTTGCAGGGAATTGTGCAATTGGCCTGTGAAGCTTGAACCCTACTGGGTAATAACAAGAGCATTAAGTGTGGGGATGGGGCATGTGCCTCAATGCAATGCGCTTGGTCAGTAGCAGTGCCTTTCAGCAAGACACAAAGGAGCAGCTGTGGAAGCTTTGGTCAGTTCTCAGAGGTGCCCACGCTGTGAGCTGCTTTTAGCTCGAGAAAGGATTTCACCCAAATGGAACAAATACAGGTCTAAATAGAGCATGACCCATCCTGAGCTGGTGCCTTGAAGGAGCTCCGATCATTTCACACTTGCGGGTGGGAGCCAAGCGAAAAGCCAAGAAGCAAAAATGTCATGTGCTTTCCACCAAAAACCAGGCAGAAGTTGATGCCTTGGACTGCTTTATTTTTGACTCATTGAGTTTGGTTCCAAGAGAAATTAGTTGGAATTGCAGTTGATATAAACCAAAACTGGACAAAGGCACTAGGCAAATGCCAGAAATCAGAGAACAAGCCATGCTCTGCAGAGGACAGGCTGGATTTCTTCTGTGAGGTAACTCACCTTCATAAGGGACTCAGGACGGTGACCTTGAGGGGACTGCTCTGTAGTGACACAATTAAAATGTACTTAGGGACTGTGATTATCCATTTTCTCCTTTTTAACAAAGCCAGAATAAGATCCTTCCAATACCTTTGTTTGTGAAATATATCTCAGGGTAGATAAAAATGAAGTAAAATTCCAGTAGTTTTTGGTTGTATAACACTGAATGCATTACTTATTTCTTGCCAAAAACCCTGATAAGACCTCTATATGTTTTTTCTTTTAATTAAAGCAATGATTTTTATGTAAAAAAAAATATTTGTTCCATATTTTTCTTTTATGGAGTATTATGTCATTTTAAAATTTGTTCCTGGTTCAGACACTGAATTCCCAGTGAGAGGCAAGTAAATCTTAAAGAGTGTTCTCCAGTCCCTCCCTCCAGTACTCCTTTCTGATATTAAGAGGCAGAATGCCTGATCATAAATACTTCTGGGTTTCTTAAATGCTATGAGGATCCTGGATGCTCTGCTGGTTTAGTTGCTTGTATTAATAGTTGCAAGAGAAACATAAATTCAGTCTCTGCTGTGCCTACATAAAGGAAAGGGCTCTGTATCTTTAAAAATGTTTTTCTTTGCAATAAAAGTAGTGGTATTGTTTATAGGCAGTTATTTCAGTTTCTTGTACTTTAAAGCAGGGCTACGCAATTTTTCTGTCTTTATTCTTTTTTCTCTTGATGCCTGTTGGGACTTTTCATGCAGGTTCATGAAACAGCCTGATCCTGGCTAGGACTGATCGCAGCTTTCGGGGTGGCACCTGCATTTCCCCTCCAGAAAATGAGAAGAATAGCAAGAAACGTGGGAATGTGTAAGACTTTGTGTGGACAGTGCTTAGAGCTGGAGCAGAGCCTTCTGCTGGAGCAGCTCTGGTGGCTCTGGGGGTGAGCGAGAGGACAAACACGATGCTGCATCATGTGGGAAACCCAATGGCAACTGCTGTGATGATCTCTGTGTGCTCCCCCAGGGAAGGGAAAGAGAGAAAATCAGCAGGCGTTAGTGAGAAATTTGTTTCTTTGGAAATTAGATATGAGGGCAAAAGAACGGGGTGTGTTTGGAAGTTGAAAAGATCACAGATGCTTACTGATTGTTTCTGCCTCTGGAAAACCTTTACATAGACTCCTAAATGATTGGAAATGGCTGTTCTGGAGAGTGGTTCTTACCTAGCCTGAATATTGAATCAGTTGGGGATCACTGGAAGCAAAGCAGTGAGGAAAGAAGGGGGGTGTAAGTCTGTCTGCAGTGGCTGCTGCCCCTGCCAGTGTGCTCTACATCTGCTGTACGGTGGGGAAGAGACCAAAGAGGCTTTACCATTCCCATTGGATTTTTCACTAGAAGTTCCTGCTGCATTTTCTCCATGCCTGCTTTGGGGTAGATGTCGGGAAATGCCTTTCCGGGGCATGGTAGCCGCAAACCGCTGCTGCTTTCTCAATCCAGCTGATCCCTGAGTTTAGAGAGAAGCACAATGGCATGCGTTTAATGTATTGAGGCCTCTGGCGACTTTCTTGGCTTTGGCTGTGGTCGAACCAATCTCATTAATTGGAGTTTTGTGACTTGGTCTTGGGGCCCTCGGGGCACTCATTGTCTGGCTAAAGATCACATATCCCTTAGGGTTAAATCCTTCACCTCACCAGGGAGGGAGGGAAATAGTAGAAAGTGCTATAAATTGGTGAATGTCTCTCTTGCAGATTAATGAAAAAAGGTTAATTTTGAAGAAAGGCTTGTGTGTGGGTTCTCACTGAGGCCTGTGCATTTGAATCTTGTGGCGATCCCCCTAAACCATGGATTTATTGCATTAATAGAATTTATTTTATGAAGAGATCTTGCTGCAAGCTGCGTCTTGTGAGAAGAGGGATGTTGTCTGTTGCTGAAAGCATTGAATACATCTAAACTAGAACACACAGCAAAATGTTATAATGATTAAACTGAGCATTTCTGTGCGTTAACTTGGGAAATTTTCATTTGTAGAGCAGGCACGATGAGAAGTCTCCTGACTTGCAATCATAAACAGCGTTCCACCTGTCTTTCTATATTGGCTCCATATGGTAGTGAGGAAAATATGTTGTTTAATATCCACTTTGATGCTTCCGGGCTGGAGCACGGAGGGTCTCTGCTTCCCTCCCAGAAAAGGTGAACTTGGAGGTGTGTTTCACATCATTTGCAGGGTGCTTCTCAGTGCAGCCATCGCGATGCTGCTGGCAGAGGTCTGGAATTCCACTGCAGATGAACTACTCTGGCTCCCTGAGAGCTCCTTCTCTAGTCCCTGCTGCCCTTTCTGCGCAATCGTTTTCCAAGGAAAAACTCATAAAATGTTCTTTTTTTCCCTGTTACTTTGGTCTTCTCGCTACTCATGGCGCTTTCCCCAGAATATACGTTATTCTATTTCATGGTAAATGCTCTGTTCACCACCTCATAAGCCCTCTCTGAGTTTCCATGGAGGTTCTGCACCTCCAAGCTCACTGCAGATAGCATTCACTGATGCTGCTTGCATTTCCTCTGCACCGATTCCTTTCTTCAGACTCTACCTTGCTCAGCCACTCTTGTGTGGAGTCGTAAACTGCTTAGTCAGGGCCTGTTCCTGGCCTCCAGGACTCCTTCATCGTTGCCTGCCTCACCATCCTCTGTCTCTTGTTACAACTCCAACCTTCCTCATGGCTTCTTCCTCTTTCAGAGATTTTCTTTATTCCCTTCTGGCCTTTTTTTTCCCCTTTCCCGTTGCTGCCTCTTAAGCTCAGGGCAAAATTTCTGCAAATACCTTTGAAGCCATTTCATCTTCCTTGTTCTGACTGCAAGGCTGTGACCAGGTTTTGGGCCGTGCCAAGCAAACTGCCCAGTACATGGGCTCTTCATTTAGCTCCCAAATTTTCCAGGTGAGGGACCATCTTGCTGTGCCTATAAAGCACTGTGCACCACAACAACTGCTCCAAGAACAACTTCCCAGTTCTTTCAGTACTAACCCTTGTGTGGAAGGTGTAGCTGCAACTGATGGCAGCGGGCACAAGTCCAGTGAAACCTTCCAAAGCACAGAACCATAGAATCATAGAATCACCAGGTTGGAAAAGACCTACCGGATCATTGAGTTTGGGAAGTGCTTGGCTTGATCATCATTCAAGGTGAAAGACATGTTAGAAACACGAGGCTGACACTGCAAATGCACTTTGGGTTCCCTTTATTTGACCTTTTCAGGACTGCGTAGCTGTGGCTGGCCCAAACCTTAAAATAAATCCTGTAGGGATTAAAACCAGTAAATGTCCAGAATAGATGGCAGTTGATAAAATGTTGTCAGCGTGACGCCTTCATAGTAATCATCTTGTGTTCATCAAGCAGTCCTCAGATGGACACGTGAACGCTGTTGGAAGAGAATTAGATCTCGCTATTGAGTTACGTATTTGCAGGTGTAACCTGACTGCCCTACCGCAGCTCCTGCTCTGCATACTGAAACATTTGGCAGCATTAATGAGATTAAATTCCTTCATTGCAAGCCTAATGGCTTCAAAACTACAACCCTTACTTATTATGAAGCATTAACAAGGATTGATGGACAAGTCTTCAGTGATTGCTTGCACTGGATATGAATCTACCACTGTGATTACACAGAGTTTATGCAAATGTCAGCCTCTCATGCTTGGAAGTTTTGGGTGTGATTTATGGATCAGCCAAAGTTGTTGACTCCAGATACAAACCTGAATGTTCCTGCATGACAAAAAGCTGTCAGGTTGCCAAAGCTTAGTTTAGTCTGTGGTCTGTCTCAACTGCATCTGAAGAATGGATCTCTGTTAACCTACTTACTGGTTTTGGGGATTGGACTCATTGCTATATAAGAATATCCTTCTTCCAAAATTGGCCTTGATGTGGGCATACGCTGTTTGCAAACTGAGAGAGATTAACCTTGAATAGCTGTATGGAATTGACTCCAAGCCTTCTGGGTCCTAGTCCAGATCCTTAGCAATGTGACTGATTTTCCTCAGATGTTAAATCTCTGAACATATCTGCTTCAATGACTGCAGCAGACAGACCTCAATGTTAAAGCACTTCTAGTTTCAGGTGTTAGAATGTGGAGTCTCTTCTCTTCCTGTAAGAGGAAAGGCAGACAAGTCTGAAGCTTAAATTGAGTTGCTTGGTTTGTATTTCATATCCACTTTAAACATATTTGTGTCTGATCCTCTGGTTTTGAAGCATCTCCCTTGGAAACATTAATGCAGTTTGGTGATAGCCTAGAGGCACACAGTGTTTTGGGAGAACAGCCAAGCAAACCTCTGGAGGACCACTGCGAAGCGAGCTTTGGAATCTGTCTCTGCAAGCCTCCTTAGAAAGACCTGAGCATCTCTAATTTCAACAGCCCCGGTTGTAAGGATGTCAGGCAACGGGTTTCCAATGAGGTTGGTAAATGTTTAAGTCAGAGTCGGAAACTGAGACAACTTGGCTGCTGTTTGGTGCTGTTTTATATAAAGCAGACTAACACAGGATTCCTTGAAGAAGGTCTTTCTCCATCTCACACAGCCTGAAAAGTCACATTAACACACTCTGAAAAACAGCTTCTGAAGAGCCTGATGTCTGTGGTGGAATTTACACTGTGGAGAGCTGGGTCTGTGCCAGAAGCTTATGCAAACAACCAGTATCTCAATTCTAACAGACAAGAAATGACAAAACTGTAAAAGTGGTGGGGTTTGGGGTTTTTTTCAATGGCAAAATTTCCAACAGCACTAATGGTGGTGTTCTGTTCTGACAATCAGAGCATTGTCAGATCAAATCACACCCACAGGTCTATAAGGCTTTTAAATTGGCTTTGACTAGGGAAGAGTTTGGAGTTTGTTTGGTGTGTGTTGGTTTGGGGGTTTGGTTTTCTTATTGCTGCTTAGCTCAATGGCTTGGGCTCCATTCTGTTTGCTGCATGTGTGTTTGTCTCTGGGTAGAATCAGTTCCCAGGAGTATCTTTGATGTTTATGGGGCTAATTTGCAGTTACCTATAGGTTTTGGGTTTGCTGGTTTAGTGCTAATGAGGCATCCAATTGCTCAAGGCAATGCTTGAAAAGAGAGCCCTGCAGCCTTAAAAGCAGGGAAAATTCAGCTGTAGATGGAAGCTAGTTTGGCCTGTCACATCGACTTGGATGGCAAGTTTCCTTCTTTAACCTTTCAGTTGGGTTTTCTGTTGTGTTACCTAACACCAAAAAAGTTGTGCATAGGATTAAGAGATACAAGTGGAAAGGGTTATTGAGCATGCCTGCCTCACATGGGCATCAAGCTGAGAGTTCTGGGGTACTTGGAGCAGTATTTTATTGTGTGGTGGCTATTGTGCAGCATGCAGAGATGCTGAACTGGATGTTAAAAGCCCAGTTAATGTTTTATTCTCAGTTTCAGAGGTAGTTCATCTCTCTCTTCTCATCAGGGCACTGCAGGATATGAACATACCACCCTTCTCTTTGGACTGCATTGGAAGCAAGAGTCATTGAGAGACCTGGAAAGCATCTTGAGAGCTTGGGTGCATGGTAGGGCTTCTCTCTGAGAAGAAAGGCCAGGGTACTTCTTTCCCATGCTAGCAGACAGCACCCATTTTCAAGTAAAATTTAGAGGCTTCCTCTTAGCCCTGTGTTTATCAGAATGTAATGTTCTGACCATCGGCTCAACAAATGCGTCAAGACTCTTGTGATGGCTTGTGGATTTCCAACTTATGAGTCAGTTAATGGAGAGCAAACAGTTTTGCACTGACACAGCACTGTGGCAGATTGGCCACTTGTGTGCATGCCTTGGTGAGCCGCCGAGAGGGGAGGGTCCGGGTCAGCTGCGATTTCTGCTTGGTTTCTCATGGTTTTTTGACATTGTTTCTCATTTTTGTGGTGGTTTTGAGGCTTGGGTGGAGAGGTATTAAAGCATGAAGCATTGCAACTGGCTTGGGAAGTCTCTTTAGCACATGCCGGACCCCCCACGCCAAGACTTTTGAAACTCCAGGGATGGTGCTGTGAGCTCTCAGCATTTCCCTGTGGACTGGAAGCATCTCAGATCTGTTCATTGCCGTATCTGCCAAGAATGGATGATGGGACAGGGAAAGGCAGGGAGGAGCCTATGCAGAGCTCTCCCACCTATGGCCAGTGAACCATGAAAATCGAAACCTAAGTATTAACTGCCTAATTCTGTAGCCATTCACATAGTGCAAGAATCCTCTGAAATTAAGGGTCAGGTTTAAAAAGGTTTGTAGATACTTCACCATGCCTGAGGAAGGCAGTGCTGTTTCACAGGAGGGGTTTCCCAGCTTTAGGAAAAGATTAGAGACGTGAGTGGTGAATTCTTTCTGTTTCACTGGAAACAGCCCTGCAGTTTTGGGGATTTATTTACTTATTTATTGTTTTGTATGGGGTTTTTTTTGTGGTGGTGCTGGTAGCTAGGATAAGGAACCTGAAACTCTCAGTGTCTTTATCATTTTAATGTGATTTCATTTTGAGGAAGAAGAAAAAAAGACAAGAACAAGCAAACTTTCCTTACAGTGACTTAATCTTCCTGTGGAATTTCATGGTGAAATTTAGCTCAAAATGCTAAAGTACCAGTATTTGCTGACTGCATGGATCTGTCAGCTTCCAAATAAATAAGACTCGGCTGGCTGGCAGGGATCCTGTGCCCTCTGACATAAACACATCCAAAGGAGAACTTGAAGATCTGAGATCTCTCCCTTGTATAGGCACTTTTCCTCTTGGCTCGTCCACTTTTCTGTTGAGTGTGTGTCGATGTGGTTAGTGGCTGGAGTATTCAGCTAGGACCTCGGGACTCCGCCTGTATTTTTTTTTCAATCCTCCTGTCTGGATTCCTTTTTTCAGTAGAGGTGGTTTAATGTGAGGTTGATCTGCTCCACATCTGTCCAGAGTTGCCTTCAGGATCAAACACAAGTGACCGCTACAGTTTGCTTCCCAGCTATGCCTTGACTTTAGTAGCAGTTATATTGCCTCTACTCAGCTTCATCTCGCCAGCAGCGGTACCTTAGCAGGTTTTTTTAACATTAAACTCCCCAAGGCAAGGATTTTTGTGGTTCAGGTAGTATGTTTTACATGCTGTAAAACATAGTATGCATTTGTTTTGTGATATGGATATGGCGGCACACAGGCACCACTTCACCTGGCTCTGCCCTTGGTCACTGCCCTCAGATGGAGAATCTGGGTCATGCAATAACACACACCAACCCTTGCAAATACGATAAGTGAATTTTGGCAACATTTGCATGCACTTTCTCACCAGTGTTGAAACCTGGAAGAGTTTGCAGTGCCACTGTAATGATGTGCGGATGTATTGTTCAGCTAGCAAATGCCTTTGCTTGTGTGGTTATTTTGTAGGATAAATCCCAGTATAAATGATACCATTCAAGTAATTTCCATGGGAATCTAGCCACTAAGGCATAGTTCTTTCTGCTAATAACTTCATGATTAATTTGTGAGTTAAGGAGTAATTTCCAAAGTATTACAGCTCAACAAAAAAACACAGGTAGGCCTCTCATAGGTTGCCGAAGAGCACATGGATGCTGAAGAATAGGCATCTCCTAAGTATCTTTCCAGATCCTAGAGCAGTTTCCTTCTCCAGATAAAAGAAATTTACATAATTGTCAAGGTACTAGTATCCCAAGGCTAGTGGGAAGCTGAAGGGCAGGGCAAAGTCTACAGGTTTTGGGATTAGCATCAGGCAATTAAAGGAGAAGGGAAAAGAGGAAAAATAACAACTCCACGGTGAAACACAGTTACTTGTTTGCATCATTTGCATTGTCAGCCTGGTGATTTACACAAAGAATATTAATAAAGGCATTTTTCTGGACCTGCTTGAAAAGATCTTGGTCCCTAATATGTTTCCCCAAAGGTATGACATGCCTATATTTCAATGATCATCCACTTTCCATGAATAACGTGCTCTCAGCCTGACTCTGATTTGTGGTATCAGCAATACATAAGGCAGGTAAAACCTTTTCTTGTTTCATGTTGTTCAATTCAGAGTCTACTTTTTAACCTAACATATTCTTTACCCAGCCAGGAAGACCAACCAAATTTTCTTTCTATAATCCTTTATTTGCCAAAGGTATAAAGCTGTGTGTGAGTGTGTATATATATTCCTACAAGCAAGCTGCCAAATAAACCTGGCATTATTGTGTGTTTGAGTGGTTCTGGAAAATCCCCTCTCACCTAGGTTTCCTCCTAACTTTAGCCTCAGTCTGTTAAGGTTGGGTGTTAGGGGTTAGGGTTAGGTATGGGAATAGGAGCAAAAGCAAATCGCTGTGAAGACAGTCTCTTATCTTCACCTCTCATCTTGAGTCGCAGTGGCAGCAGGTGTGGAGATCACCTGTGTATGCACTCACATTCATGTGAAGCACGTTCATGGCCTTACAACATTATTTAATTCTCCAGCTTTCCCCATGCATTTGTGTGAAGCTCTGCAAAACACTTCAGTGGCCAATGTCTTAAAAGAGCCCTCTGGACTGGCTCAGTCCAGGAGCGAGCATACAGAGATCTGTGAGTGTGTCTCGGGCGGATGAGTCACTGCCCCTCTGAGTCAGTTCCCCCGACAGCTCTGCGAACATGACTTCATCGCTGTAGATTTAGACTAAGCGATCGCTGAAACTTTCCCAAGAAGAAAGATTAATGACAGTGGAAGTTGAAAGAGTGGGAGTTGTATGTTTACGGTGAGTCAAGTGAAACGAAGAGCTGGACAAGAGGTGCACGTATTGGGACGTATGGGCTAGCTTATGTCATTGTGTTGACAATGTGTATTGGAAAGAAAAGCACCAGTGTGCAGTCAAGATGTACTGAGTTCCTGGAAACTCCAACGAGGATTTATTAGCCCCTATTCAGTGATGCTGAATGGGACTTTGCGTCTGCCTTTCTATCCCTTACTCTCTAGCCCTTACCCCGAGTTTTAGATCTATGGTTTAGATGCTGGCTAGGCTGAAGAGCGCGTGGCTTTTGCGTGCAGGCTTCAATATATGTAAGTGTCCCTATGGAAGGAAGTCTAAGAACTAACAGTAACATAATCTGCTCATCAGCAGCCTGCTGAACTCCCCGAGCTTTTCACTGATCCTTCCAACTTCCTTTGCCGGACAGTGCTTCCCTTTGCCTGCAGACAATTAACAATGCTTTGGAAGGTCAGCTGTTTAATTAACTTGCAGGGCTGGCTTCCGCTGCTCAGTTGCTGTAAGGAGGCTGCGGTGCCTCCTTACCTTCTGCTTAGCTGTTTCTTCTGGAATCATCTAGAGGCAAGCAAAGCAGTGAGCTCCAGTCCGATGCATTTTGCAGCTAGGATTTCCAGGCTCCAGACTTCAAACTCCCCTAACTGCACCTGCTATCCATCCTGGAAATGTTCTGTGTCCGCTCGAATATTCAAGGGGAGGTGGTAACCTAGCAGTAACAAAAAAAGCACTGGAAGAAAGAACAGAGGGGTTTCTGTGCAGTTAATGCACAGCATCTAAGCACTTCTCCACATTGCAAAAGAGTGTGCAGCTGGGATTATGACCCTGGCTGGAGAGCAGGAGACTGAACTAGATAGGAGATGCCAGTGGCTTTTAACAGCACCTGCTTGAATAATAGAGCAGGAACCTGGTATTGCTGTTGTCTTTGCATTGTGGGCAATTTCAAGACTGTAGCTTCAAGCTCTTCTGTCCCAAGACCCTGTATTGGCCTCTAAAACAGAAAAACAACAATATAAAGAAAAGCAATTAATGTCGGGTAATCCATTCTATGAAGACTTCTGTTTTGTGTCAGAAATGTAGGTCTGGACTTGGGGATCTGATTTAAACGTGATACAATCAGAAACATACCCAGAAAAATGACTGTTTAATTAAAGAACTCTTTTTAATGCAAACCAAATAAAATACAACAGCTGAAAGCAAGGGGCTGCAGTGAGGATCCTGAGGGGAGATAAATGCAGAGATGCGGGTGCTAGATATCCTCGTGTATAACATCAACAGAAAGTATAAAGTAAAGCCAGATGCTGGCTGGGCTGGCTTGGTTCCAGGGGTGTGCACTTAACTTTCTGCCTACCTGGGACAGTGCTGGGGCAGCTGCTGTGTTGGAGCTGGCTTGGTGTCTTGCTCCAGTTCTTAAAACTGGCATGGCACCCCCACAATGGGGTTTAAGGTTTGTAGCCAGAGAGGGAGATTGGGTCATTGGTTTAAAGTGGGCGGTTTGAGCTGGCTGCTGCTCCTTAAAGATGAGTGGGAGGAAGAAAATCCTGCCTAGTTTGGTTCTGCCCTTTCTACTTTTGCTCTTTTTCCTTCCATCATTTATTTCCCCTTCAGAACCCGTGGGCTGTACAGACCTGCAGGGGCTGGTGGAGCTGATGCTTCCTACCTGGCACCTTTAGAGCTGCTCTCAACTGTCCCCCAACCAACCACAAATGCAAGGGAGGCTGTAGGGTGTAACCTACTGAAGGAGGGAATCTGCATTAGACTCGTCGTCATGTTTTTCCAAAGGCTCTGGAGCAAAAGGGGCTGTCCTGCTCTTTCAGGATCCCAGGATTTTCTCAATATTCTGTATTAGAACTCCCAATATTCTTGGTTTATGTATAAATATGCAAACGTTTTCAATCCCACTACTACCTGGCCTCTGTGTGATCCTGTGGCAGGTCTGTGGGGTTTTTTTATTGTTAAATGTGTAGAGAAATACTTCAAATTCTCGTATTCTTGGGCTCTGTAGAGCTTTCTTTGAAGCGTCCCCTTGCTAGCAAGCATCATCTAAACCAAATGTGATTTTAATGGCAATGTCATAGTAATGTAATCTGTTCGGTGAATGTAATTTTCTTTTCCTTTACATTGTTAGGGTAATTGATTAACAAAAACTTTCTGTAAATCACTGTCAATTATACAGTTCTCAAGTAATTTGGTTAGAAACCACGGGGGCATTTTGTGGCTTGGACAAGGTGCATAATCTCATCTGGCCTGTTTTCATATTCATCGGATACCTGGTTAAGCAAAGGCAATTGGGCAGCAGAAAAAATGCTTTTCTCCTCTAGGGTACCTTGACCTCAGCAATGTGCCAAGGGGGAAAAAGCCTGTTCCAATTGCTGATGCTGTTTGTGCTCTAGAGGAGTTAGAAGTACAGGCAGGGATTTGTTGACTGCTGGCTCAGTGGGTGGGGACAGCAACGCGGCCACTTCCTCAACTCCTGAACCTGTATCTGACAGTTAAAAAAATAATAATAAAAGAAGAAATAAATCACTGTTTTCCCCGCAGTAAGGAGGGGATGGACTGGCTTTCTGTAGGAATTTTTGTGCATATCAATTCCCACCAGCATCAGTTTTATGCAGCTGTAGAAGGCCCTGTTTGTGATTGGGATGGACTAAGTAGGAGCGAGTCTTCCTTTGCTCTTGGCCAAAGGTGAAGACACTGGAGACTATGAGACTTTCCAAGAATCTCTTACTAAGATGTATTTTAACCATGCTTAATGGCTGCACTTACCTCCTATTTCCAGACATAAAGAGCGTGCAAGTAGTTCTCAACCTGACCTTTTAAACTGAATGTACTTAAACATACTGAGCCAAATTCCCCTCTCAGCCACAGCGCTAGAGTTCCCTGCCAGCACCTGGGGGTGTCACCGAGCCTTCCTAAGCCAGAGAGCGCTGCTGGGGTGCAGCGAGAGCTGACACGTGCTGAGAGGTGGTCATTAAGTGTTGTTAATCCCACCGTGTAAGAAAGATAACAGTGAATGTCAGCGATCACCCTGTGCTTCTGCTGGGAATCTTCTTTCAAAGACATCGGACGCTTCAACACTAAATGTGAAAGTAATGCTTTTGCACAAGTGGTTGTTCATTTTAAACGTGCTGCTTAAGCTCCAGCTTGCTGGCTGCATGGAGGTGCCGGTGGCTCTGATGCTTCTTGGTCCTTCATCCTTAGGATAAGATGCAAAGTGCCTGCACTGCTTGGAAGTGTCTGCCCGCTTCTGTATATCCATTACATGAAGTTTTCAGGTCAGGCCGTCCATGGGGAGGTGTGTTGGAGCTCATTTTTCTCTTGTATGGGAGGGGTCCACTTATAGCATCCATCAGCTTCCATAGAGGTCTGGAAAAGCCAGGCAGGCTGAAACCCCCTGTGGTAAGCCCTCCTCCCAAAATCTCATCATCTTGCTTGTGAGAGGGGCTTGTGTAATTTCTAGATATTCGCTAGTATGTCTTGAAGTAAAAATCTTGGTTTAATCATACTCAAACAATTTTTTCTTTGGAAATGACTGAATGCATCTACTCTGTTGCTAAATGAGAATCTGTACTTTAAAGCTGGTGTGCTTACAGGAAAAGAAGCTTGTATTTTGTTTGTAGTTTCTTGAGAGAGAACCATTTCCACTTAGCTCAGTGGAGATTTTCCAGCTGCTTTTCATAGCTCTGTCTCAAATATTGACAAACTGGCAGGTTTCTGATCTGAGATTTTTCTCTTAACTTTTGACTTTCAGTAACCAAAAACAGGTCACATTCTCATAAGGTCTCAATCTGAAGCAAACAATTTTTTTTTTAATCTTGTAGTAAGAGGTGGAAATGGCAATTTTTAGTTTTAAAAAAAATTCTAGTTAGCAAATACTGAAGTTATCCTGACTGGCTCAGATCTGTGACCTGTGGAGTCCTTTCCCAAAAGAGCTGATGGCCCCACTGGTGATTCTTGGCTCCACTGGGGAGTCATGGCAACTGGGAAGGCAGCAGGGTACAGCTCTGCAGCCCATGCCTCAGATGTGCAAAAGCTCTGAATTAATAAAATCACGATTGTCTGATATACTTCTCCGATGAAACTAAATCAGAGCTTTAATTATCATATTGTTGATTTTGAAAAGCATTCTTACTGCTTGAAGATACTAGTGTGCGCTTAGCATGGTTTTTAAGGAGTAGTGATCGGAGTAGACATCTGAGACCCAGAAAAATCCACTGGGACTGCTGCTAGGAGCTGCCCTGTATCTTACTACACCGAGAGCCTCGGAAAGTCTGGTCTGGCAAGCTGGCCAGCTACTGTCCATCACCTGCTTGTTGGTCACTGTCCAGCTTTCTAATGGCAAACACAAGAGGTCTGAGGCTATTCAAACCTCTTTTAAAGCTCATTTCCTTCCCTTTTGCAAAGGGTTGACATTGTGAGCACAGGCAGTTGTTGCAGAGCAGCCTTAGGCTGGTTCCTGCAGTAAGTCCCTCTCCTTTGAATCCAAACACTGGTGGTGCTGTGAATCTTGATCACTTTGGAAGTTAGATTGAAACTCATATGGTCCTTAGAGGCTTTGTTTACTCTTGTGGCCTCCCCATGGGGTGTTGCAGGAAAGCTATCCCCAGCTTGTACGCTCTTCGGTTTGGCCAAGATATCTTAAATGCTAAGTTGTACCTAAGCTGGAGGTTGCATTTCCTTCCTTATTTTCAATTCCTGATTACGAAGCTTTTGTAACACCTTCCCTGAAAACACGAACCTCCCTGGAGTGCGAAACGATTGGAGTCCTGAGAGTCTTTGGTTAAACCCGTGCAGAGCTGGAGCGAATCAGCAGCCAGAGCACAGCAGGTACCAGGACAGCGACTGCCAGTTCCCAGCTATAAAAACACACCCGCTCACACGATTCACACAACCGGCACAGATGCAGCACAAGCAGCTGCCAGGGAGAGGGAGAAGGAAGGGGGAGGAGGATGAAAAAGACCATTTGGATGTGAAAGCAGAGGAGTTGTGCATATCTTCCCAAAACAAAAATAGTAGCTCAAAACACGCTTAAGAGTTTTTCTGGCAATAATAACCAATAGATGGGAAGCACATTAGAATTCCTGGTTTGGAGCAAGCAGATGTTATTGTGTCCACTGGAATTGTGGCAATGAACATAAAGCACAACTTCCCTGCTGCCCTGGCATGAATTTTGATCTCCCTCTAGTGTAAATCAGCACAGACTCCGTGGAGGGCAATGCTGTTACACCGTTGTACGCCAGAACTGGCCTTGCTTCTGCAGGTCCCAAGAGTGGTGTTTCAATATCTAGAAAATTAATGCTAGAGGTGGATCTGACCCAAAACTGTGGATTTGAACTCTTTGCAAGTTCAGATCCGGATGCAAACTTCACAGCTGCACCCTATTGTCTCTGAGCCCAATAAAACCCTGTCTCTAAACCACCCACAAGCTTAATGAAAATGTAGATTGAGCTCAGATCATTATGGCCTCCAGCCAGCACTGCAATGCACGCACAGTGAATGGCCCAACTCTTCTCGTGCTCATGGTGATGTAAACTGTGAGCTGCTCCAAGGAAATCAGCTGGATTCCCCCAATGTGCAGCCAGTTGTAAATGGGAACAGAGTAAGGGCCTAGGTATTTTTTCATTCTTGTACGTTGCTGTTTTGAGGAGCAAGTGAACTTGCCTTGCCTAGTGAAGTAGCCTGGAGTGGGGCTAGACTGTGACACCCATCTCATGCTGTCCTAGTCTGAGAGGTCATCTTCTTCCAGGAAGAACTTTGTCAGGAGCTGGGGCTGGATTTGTCCTGATTACCAAGACACATTTTTGGAGAATATGGTGTCAAATAACGGCTATTTTTGTTCCACCCTCAGCCCTCTTAGTTTGTTGAGAAAGCTGGTGCTAGTGATGAGTAGAAAGTCTTGGGAGAGGGAAAAGTGGGGAGAAAAAAGGATAAAGAAGAGGTCTAAACAGCTTCGTCAGGGCAGCGTTGGTGTTCCTCCTTAGGGACAAGGTTTTTATTTTGAAGAAAAGGGCATCATTAGGGTCTTGAGAAAACTTAGCTGAAAGGTTGGGACACTGGTAAGATAGAGGTCTTGTCTTCTGCTGTCTCCTAGTCCTCTCTTTACAGAGACGTGCACAAGGGATTTAGCTCAGATGACCAAACTAGGTTAAATGGAAGATTTGTGTGGTTGCTCAAATAGGGAGTGCATCTTGCAGCCTCAGTCATGAGTTGGCTGTACACGTGATTTAAATTTCACTGTGCAGATTTTCCTATCTGAAACAGTAATACTTAATCAAGTTTCCTTGCTAGACAGAAGACCTAAGCCTCAGGTATAGACTTTTTCAGCTCCTGTTTAATCATTGCTTTCTCCAATCTTAATTTTTATGGTGAGTATTTTGTTCCTTGTGTTTCTTGTGGGCATTACATTCATAGAAAACTTTCTGGATCTGTGCAGGCCTGTAAGAATGATAGGGACCAGCTTCTTATTAGGGCTCGTTGTGATAGGGTGGGGTAATAGTTTTAAAATAAAAGAGGATATATTTAGACTGGGTGCAAGGAAGAAATTGTTTATACTGGGGATGGTTGAACACTGGAGCTGGTTGTCTAGGGAGGTGGTTGAAGCCTCATTCCTGGAAACGTTTGAGGTCAGGTTGGAGAGGGCTCTGAGCAACCTCACTGAGTTGAAGATGTCCCTGTTCACTGCAGGGGGTGTGTTGGATTATGTGGCCTTTGAAGGTCCCTTTCAACCTAAAGAACTCTATGATTCAATGATCTTTGTGTGGTGTGAACTTTCAGTTGTGCTGCTTCTGCATGTGAATGGTCAAGATTAGCTCCTGTTATTGTTGGTGTCTGCATGTGTCTTTTTTCGAGAGCTGCCTCCACGTAGAAGCAGATCTTTACTAGGTATGGGTGTGTGCAGAAGCAGTGCTGGGAACAGAGGAAAATCCTTGCCTTGCAGGCAGCTGAGATGCCTGGTTTGGAGAACTTTAATTATTGGGGTCATGGGTTTGCTCTTTCATTAGAGACTATTTTCTGTTTTCCCAGAAGATGAAAGGATTTTGCTGTTAACACTATTTAAAAAAATCCATAACAAACCAAGCCCAAGTGGGACTTAATGGTTCTACCATTATCATCTTCTGGGGCTCATTTCTGTGTAGCTAAAGCTGTAAAATCCCTCAATTTTTTCCACTACAAAAGCCAAAAAAGTGGACTGGTAAAGCAGAGGGCAATATAGAAATATTAACAGCCAGGTAACAAGGTCATGCATTTTCAGAATCAGTATCTCTGCTTACATGGATCATTTAACCTATTTAAGAGCCTGGTACAAGTCTCCCACACCCCTTTTTTTCCTGAATAAGGGGGCAAAATACCACTACTCCTCTTGTTTGCATCCTAAAAACAAAACTTAGCACTGACAAATCAGTTTTATCAAAGTTGTTCTTAAAAATATGCTTCCACGTAATGGCTTGGGAACGTTTGGAGAGGATCCAAGTCATGAGGATGGTTGCGGTGATGGAGTTTTGCTCTAAGCTCAAATAGTAGAGCCCTTTGGTTTTGGAGCCTGCATAGATCTGGGCAATCTCTTTCAGGATGAATAGTTTATTTGCCGAGAAATGCAATTTTGGGGTTGACTGAAAGTATTTACTGGATTTGCACTAATAGCTAATCTTTTTGTAAAGAGCAACTATGTTTTGTTACAATGTTTTCAGAAGTAAATATTCAGGTTCTTCCATTCTGAATTAACATTTTGTTTTGTAACTTGCCTGCACTGTAATCCTTTTTGCGAAAAGGAAAAATTATCCAGACTACTAAACCAAAACGAAGGGATTGGACATGCATTTTGGTTGACTTGAACTTAAAGGATTATTTTTGGTTTTCCTTTGTTGAGGTGGGGGGGAAACAAATTAAAAGTTTTTCGGTTCTCTTGAAAGTGTAAACTTGTTTCAGTCCTTGAATAAGCCAGTGAATCTCATTTAATCTTTGCCTGACTGTGAGCTGCAAGTGCCAGTATCCACATCATGGGTACTTTCTCAGCCATAGTTTCTCATCATGAGAATGAATTAGTATTTAATTAGTGCTTTGATCTTGGGAAGTGACATTTCCCGGATGCTTGTTCCCTTGTGCCTGTTCTCAAGAGCAGTTGCCTCCAGGCAAGACCCTATTCTTTGCTAACTGAGGTCCATGGTCACTTTGCTCTTGATTGGGTGCACACAGGTTAAGTGCTCTTAAAACACAAGAAAGGCAGATTCAGATATTTCAGATGTCATTTAACTGTGGTGCAAGCCAGCATTGAACATACTAAGATCAGGATGTGCTTTTGTGAACCATACAACTTTAGGACAACAGTTTAAGCTGTTTGAATGCATCCACAAGATCTCCTTGTTTTCCAAGATAAAGTATTTCTTGTGGTTGAAGAAGACTCCTGCTGTGGTTCGGGCGGTGTGGTTAGGATGCGAGGGTTCTCACTCTATGACGCTGATCCTGACAGGCTTGAATTGAAAGTATAAGGCTCAATTGTGGTCTCACCAGTGCTGGGGAAAGCCATTAACTGAAGGTTTCATGATTTTGGTGGGTTGCTGCGTTGTTGGTTAATGTTACTCTCCAATGCTTGAGAAAATCTGTGGAAAATGAGTACAGCCAAGTAAATGGCTCTGCAGCAAACTAGTGTCCAAGTTGCACTGCAGATCACAGCATCCATCGTGGAAGCCTGTCTCCATGCATCCGGCGTGCACGCTGTCCCACGGCCTGGGCAGCTCCAGGCGCCGTGTGTTATTCCATCTGCTGATGGTAAAAAGAATGGCACGTTGGGTTTGGCTTTTCAATAGAGCTTCTCTGAAATGAAGCAAACACTGGTGACACTGCCCTGTGTGATACCATTCTTGTTTGTCTGTGACTTGAGTAACAGGGCAGAAAAATCGAAGGCGAGCACTGGTGTGTCTAGGGAGTGGTGTTAAAGTGTAGAACTGAGCATGAAAAAAAGGTTAAATATGAGTCTTGGTTGTGCTGTTGCTTTATTAAGTAAAAAGAGAACGACATTAAAGCTAGCATTCAGCCCAGTGGAGAGTACACTACTAGTTACTCTTGAGATGTGCTTACCCCTTGCAATATTATCATGTCTCAGGACCTCAGAGCTTAAGCAGGACTATTCTTGCAACCCTAAGTCTAGTCTTGCAACTCCCCCGCCTTCCTAGTGGAGGGGGAACTGTGGGGTAGGAAAGGAAGGGTTTAGCCCCTGTGTTGACTTATAAATATGGGTCAGCAGCTCTGGAGAAACAGCAAAGCTACACAGTTGGATTTGTGTCTTGGTTTTGTCTATTTGCTCCTGTTGCTTCAAGAAATTCCTGCAGGGAGGAGGGAATGACGTAGCCTAAGTGGGTGCCAGTAATGGACTGGACTGCGATGCTGACTGTGCAGGGAGGGCATGGACAACCCCATCCTCCTTGGAACGTGCAGATGCAAGGTGCAGTGGGGCATAAAGCTCTGTTGTTTCTGCTTATCTGTGAGCACTTGCACAGCTGATGTCATTGAGAAGCTACTAAAGGTCCTTCCAGTGCCTGTCGCCCAAGAACTTGGTGTTCTTGGGTGGAACAGTGCTCTGACTGTAAAGAAAAATGAGTGGTTGCTTAATTTCTGTCAGCACTTCCCAACCCAGCCAGTGCACTGCCTTCTGGCATGCTGGAGTGTACATCCTTGGCCACGGTTGGGGATGAGCTAGGATCTGAACTGCAGAGCTGTGTTGTTTGTGCTACAGCTTGGGAGTTGTATCAGGGCTATGCTGTGAACTGATGACTGGATTGAAGGTGCTGACAGATTCCAGGGGAGCTCCTGGTGCCGGGTTCTGTCCCTGGATGTATGGAAAGCCAGAACAGTCATATCTCCTCCATCTTCCTGCTCTTCCCCTGACACCATTCATTTTATTACCCATTCCTCTTTGTTTAGAAACTCCCTTTGGGTGCTGTATCTGCCTGTGCTTCCTTCTGCTCATCCTCATGCTGTTGGCTCCTCCTTGCTTTTCCAGCCTTTGTTATCTGGAGCAGTTTGTCCATGACTTCTCATCTTTATTATCAGCACATCTGTTGTCCTATTCTTGCCATGCATCTCCAATATTTCTGCTGCAGTGGTAATTTCTGGCTGTACAAATTCTTTTATGCAGATTGGGAGCAGAGAGAAGCTGGGGTGCTGTCTCTCAGCGATGCTTCTGCACAGGAGTAACGACACCAGCCTGTGTGGCAAACTTGGAACCACCCGGCATGCTGCCTCTTGCAAAGTCCATACAAAGAGAAATCAGTGCACCCTGTCCTGCTGTAAATGTAAGGACTGGATATGTACAAATCTCAATTAAAATGAAAGGACCTTTCCTGTTTATAAATGTGCTGACTCAAGTCTCACCCACATGTAGAAACCAAACGCTAAATATCTGCCTGAGTGCAGCTTCCCCATATGATGCCACCAAAGACTCTGAGGCAACTCATTGCTTTCTTTTTTTATTATTTACTACAGTATTTTTTCAAAAACAGTCCTAAAATCACCCGCAGGTAATCTGCTTGCTCCTAGAGACTGCAGAGATTGGTAACTGTGTCTGAACCGCGGACACATGTGCTGTAGGTTTGTGGTCATGGATTTGCCTTTGTGGATGCACTTTTTTTACTCGAAGGCCCCAACATCCGGATGTGTCTGTGGAAGGGAGACTGCGCAAACATTAAACGCGCTTTTATATTCCCCTTTCAGGCCAGTTTTGACTTTCCTTGAGTGTAGTGAAAACAAACAGATGTTCTCAGAAAGCCAGGGTGACCTGGAAACTATTAATTAGGCAGTGAGTGAGAGAGGAGATTGAAGTGTTTGGATTTCCTTTAAGGATAATTATTTTTAGTCTCTACTGACATAGCCCAGGACAACTAACAGCAACCTGCTGCTGGGCCAGTGGAGGAAATAAAGAACAAAAATCACTGCATTCTGAGAGAAGAGGGTAGCTGTAGTACTGCAGTTTCCTGGGATTAGTGTAATCACAGTTGAGATATATTAATTTGGGAAAAAAGGTATGTTTGTTAATCCCTAGTCTTGTTCCTGGATAAGAACACAGAAAAATCTGTTTCTGGGTCATTTCATTTCTCCATCTCTACCTTCATTTTTTCTTGCTTCTCCTACACTGGAGATGTTTCAAGTCTTCCACAAAGCTCTGTGTGGCTCTCATGGTGCCTTTAACCTTGGTATATTTGTTTATGGTGACAAACATGCCACAACTTAGGACACTTGAGAGGTATTTGTCCTCAGATCTCTTAACCCACTTTCTAGTGCCCATTAAAAGAATAAAAATAGCTAGGCTGATTTGGGTTTGGGGAAGCTTCATCCCTAACTACCACCTAACTGCAACGGGCAGTAAGGCTCTTGGAAGAGCCAAGGGAAAAGCCACTCTGAATGTCCACATGATGGAACTTGCTGGGGATGTCCTGCAGCAGGGGCTGTTCACGTGCATTTTTAAGAGCTGTCCTAGTTCCAGCAGTATTTTGCCCTTTTCTACTCAGATGTTTGTATTGGAATGGATTTATTCATGTAGGCAAAGAAACTGTTGATG
The DNA here is from genome assembly GCA_013389865.1 of Piaya cayana. Lineage (NCBI taxonomy): Eukaryota > Metazoa > Chordata > Aves > Cuculiformes > Coccyzidae > Piaya > Piaya cayana. Next base: position 16,418 of record WAAB01011592.1, on the reverse strand, counting down.
AATGTGGGGTTTTTCTGTGTTTGTGAGAACTCTGTGCTCAGAACTGGTGAAATGTGTTGCCTCGCTCAGAGGCAGGAGCAGTGGCACGTCCCATGTTTGGTCAGTCGTAGTTCAGGGAAAACAGAAAGCTCCTGAAATAGCCAACTGCGGTAATGCCTACTGTGCTTTCTGTTTGAGATCTGATGCTTAAAACTGATGTGAAGGCACGTCATCAATCTGTGGTTTGTACATCACCCTCACCTGGCTGTAGTGTAATGTGCTCTTGCTTAACTCAGTACCCTTACCCCATCCTTTCTCCTTTTCATTGCAAACATCTCTCCAGAAACCTTTCTAGCAGCCTTCAGTTAGTGTCCCAACAACCAAAACTGCAAGCACAACTGAGTTTTCAGCTTGTGATTTAATACCAGATGCATCTCTCTACCTAGAGAATAAGATGCTGCTGGGACAGGCAGCACATCAGGAACAGCAGGGAAAACCTCATGTACACAACAAGGAGGCTGTGGCCGGGCTCCAAACATCAGGAAAGCCTCAGATAGGATGTACAGTATTTATGACAGCAGAGTATGATTACAGACCAGAGAAGATACACAGAACAGGCTTTACACACCTACCCTCTGCCCTGCCCAGGGTAGGACCTGCGTTTCTTCTTGCCAACTTGTGAGCCAAGCTAATAATAAGTTCTTTGATGCATGCAAGCAGTACCTTTCATCTCCATTATCTCTGTTCCTCAGATGAGACAGAGCACTTTGTTGGCCAAGGATGCACGGCAGATCCTTGGCCAAGTAGAAAACAGGACCTTAGTTAACAACTTTGTTGCTGGCTCTAACCTCTGGCTGCAGGAGTTCTCTTTCGAAGCCCACACCACCAGACTTTCCACATTGTACCTCCTTTCCCAGAGTCTCACTGCAGAGCAGAGAAGGGGCGTTAACCCCTGTGTTTTTCCCTGCAGCTGCATTCCCTAAGCTTGGCTGAGGTGGGAGGCTTTGGGCTTGATGTTAAATGACCCCAGCTTGTTTTCTCCTGTCCTTCACAACCCTTTCAGGCTAACGGCCACATTAGCTGTTTTAGCTGCATCTGGGGCTGGTTCATAGAAACCTTAGACTCGTGGAAGCAGCGCATGGAAGTGGCCACGCTGGAAGGGCAGGGCTCAACTTGCCTCCAAGGAGCGTGTGGGAGTCCTGGTGTCATATTCGTTTATGGAACTTCACCAGATTTGTCCTTGGAGGGGGATTTGTGTTTTCGGCACTGCAGTCAGGGAGAACTGGCCAAGAAGGAGCAAGATAAGAACAACACATAGCAGAGGATGCAGAGCAAACTGTGTGCCACGGCAGTAGGAATAGCAGGGATCATAATCCCACACATTCTCTTCTTGGGCATCGCTTATTGGAGATGTACTATTGCCAGGGCTCATCTGTCACATTGCAGTGATGAGTACGAAGCTGTGAATGGTGCAGGTCAGGGCCTATTTATTATTTTACTGCTGAAGAGCCCTTGTTCCTTAGCTGCTCATCTCCACAGTTATCACACCAAGACAGAGCCATAAGTGTGGTCGTTTCCTGGTGAGGAGGAAGACTTAAGGTATATTTTACTTCTATTAAGTAAGCATCACATTCCTAAATCTACTGGAAATCAATCATCCCTGTGTCAGAAATTACCTCCTCCTCCAGTCAAGGCTTTCAAATTTGTACTGTCTAATGGAATTTAATAATATTTATTATGTTTCCAGCTCATTTATGGGGAGCAAGACTTGACTTGTTGCTTTGGGCTTTCTCTGGAAGGAAATGATGGACAAGGCTTGCTTTTACACTGTTGTGGAACCGCTGTAGATTTCCATAGATTCAAACATTGCACTAAGAATTTGCTTCTGTAGCTTAATCCATGATTAGGCTTAAATTACAGCCTTGGTGGGAGGAGAGGGACTCTCCCCTCTGTTGTAGGTGAGAAGTTGGAAGTAACTTTCCCTTGGAAAGGCTTCTGCTTGTATGTATGCGCACTTAAAAGATGTTTAATCTTATAAACTTCTACTGTCCTCTCCATGTAATGCTGCCATAACCCCCAGACCATCAATGTTAACGTGTTGGTTGCTTCAGAATAGAGAAGCAGCTGAGTCCAAATATTACGGGTGAGCAGCTGTGGCGGTGTGAGAAGGTGCTGTTGCATGCCTGTTCTTCTTAATAACCTCATGTAGCCAACAAAAACATCAGGGGTTGATCAGTTTGCATCACTGAGGAGAAGAGGTGAACTGTATCGTAGCTCATCCTTCACCTGCTTCAGACGTCAATCCAGTTGTAGGATTGTTTTGTGTCCAAGTTGCATATAATTCTGTGGCATGGATTTGTCAGGATAGACATGCAATTTTCTATTGTCCATGGTGAGTGAGGACAGCTCCTGGCCCAGTCACAGATCCTAAGAATGAATTGTGTTATTCTGCTGTAGAATCTTTTTTTAAAAAATAACTCAAAGGGTTGTTTGAATAATAGGAAAAAAATGAGCTCTTGCTATAGGACTAATGGCAAATTGAAGCAATGTTTAATTATGCTTTCAGATCCAAAGTCCATGGGTTTTAATTTTAATACATATTTTACATAGGTGAGATGACAATGTTATTGAAAATAAAGAGATTTGTAGTTGTAAAGTATAAATAGATGTCAGCAGTAAAGCCTCTGAAGCGGATCTTTCTTACCCAGTGCTGCTCCCAGTGGGTGAACCGAAGCAGAACCCAACACTCCTGCACCGTGCACAGGAGCCAGAAGCCAGCTTGGGAAATGATTCTTAGGAAATAAAAAATAATGACTGAGTGTATTGGTTACTGTTTTCCTTGATGTTTGTAATTTCTGTGGCAGATGAGTCAGACTGTTTCGTACATAGCATTGTGTGAACATGGGGTTGTGCAAGTGCTGCTGCCCGCCAGCACATGGGAATGGATGGTTGGGTCTGAGCCCCAGCAGCAGCTCAAGGCCAGATCAATTTGCAAAGTGGGACACCCATGTCCTTTGATGAACTGGGGCCAAATGAGAAGGTAACAGGTGGAGGTGGCGTGCAGCTAGAGCCCACGTGGATCTTGTATTTTCTGCCGTGCGTTTTGATTTATGTTTGCCTTTAGACAGACTCTGCAGAACTCTGGGTTCGATGCCATATTTTTGAATCAAGTACATCATCCAATAAATAAATCAAGTCCCCATCAACTTTGCCTCTGAGCAACATCCAGCTGCAGTCAAGCAGAAACACAAACAAGCTGTTGCTGCATTCTTCAGATCTCCTTCCTTTGCATGCACACTCTGTTCACTGGCAAAGAGCATGAGGAGTCACTTAGCAAAGGGACACGGGAAGGCAATTCCTGGGTCTGGTAGTGGCTCTGTGGTGTGACCCTATTCACTGCCAGTCATGTTGGTTTTTGTCTGTGCCCTGTTTTTCTCAATACTTCTCTGACCTATTGATTCAATCTGAGGATAATCCACACTCATGCTGGAGGAATGCTTTAGAAGCAATCTGGTTTGTGTTTTTAGGTATGACCCTTTTGTGGTTCTTCCTGACTTGGTGGTGATGGAGATTCCCAGCATCTCAGAAAACTGGCTCAGTAGTCAAGACCTTTAAAGGAATTTGAAACACGTGGGGTGAGGCAGTAAGGCCTGGGAGAGGGAGATGCTGGCTAGACAGCCGCAGCCAGCAGCAGCCAGGATGTACTCGCTCTCCCGGCAAAGTCATCAACTCTTCCACAGTTTCTTGCAACGTTTTAGACTACTTACGCCAAACTTTTACTGAGTCCCCATGGGATGCATCTGGCACAGTTTGCAAAGTGCAAGTTCCTACTTTTGTGTGTTTTCTGTGATGGCCAGAAGCAGCTAAATTTTGGGCTGTGATGAGGTGATCTGCATCTAAATGTTTTCCTAGTGCAGTCTGGCATATCTGCTTTCCCAATGTTCCTCCAGTATGAGCTGACCCAGGTGCCACACTGTGCAAGGTGGCAGGGTGTGACAGGGCACACAGGCCTTTAAAAACCTTAAAAAGCTACTGGCCCCATCATAAAGAGAATCAGCCCACAGGTTCTAGCTGGCAGATTTGAAAATTCTTTCCCACCAGGGAGGAGGAGGAGTGTGTGGTGACGATGCTTTGAAAGCAACAGGCTTATGGGGCAGGTGCTGAGCAGGGGCTGTTCCCTGAGCAGCAGCACCACCAACTCCTGTCAAGGAGGACTGAAGGGGTTTTTTGTGCTGCTGATAATTGAGTTGGGTTGTAAATAACAGATTAAGAAACTAGGTGCTCAAACTCCCTGACCTGGCTGCTAGGAGGCTTGGCTGCCCTGCACAGCATGCTGGCTGCTCATCTTTAGCGCAGCTTCATGTGAGCTCTGTGGCTACTCTGCTGAGCATCTGTTGCAGAGAGTAGAGATGCAATGATGCTGTTGGCTTTGGAAGGACAACATGGAGTAGGGATGAGAGTACAAGTGCTCATTGTGGGAGTGAATTTATCCTTGACCAACAGTAGGCAAGAGCTGGGTTAGGATGGCAACCCTGGGCATGGGTGGCAGGGACGCACCAGAACCTTGGTAGAAAGCACTCTCACGTCCCAGGGTGGGGGAATTTTCTCTCTCCTGGTCCTTCTGAATTTACGCTTCATGCAGGGTCCTGTGCTCAGAGCAGGCAAAGTGAGGTTTTACCAACTGGTGTTGCTAACACAGGGTATTGGGGCAGACTGCCTCAAGACTCTTGTCTCACCTTGAGCTTTGGGAGTGTTCGGAGGCCAGAGTTGATGTCCAGCCAAACCATGAGTTATTTGATCTTGTAAGGAATAAAGGAAAAATACAGTAAATTAATTTCCTAGATTTCACTTTTACTGGAATAAAAGCAGAATGTAGCCTCTTCCTGTAATTAATTTTCTGTCTTCTACCTTCTTTGGATAATCATACAAAGAATGATTTGCTTTCAGCATTGCAGTTGCGTTGCGTGCATGCAATAAATCTTAGAAGCCCTGTGAACATTCTTGAAAATCACTAGGGGATTCCTGATTGCTTCCCATCAAACAGCAGAACAACTTGGAAAAATACCTTGTGGACCTCTGGCCTGCCCTCGATAGAAGTCTAGGTGATTACACAGTTATCAGTATCTTTAGAGTGTTTGATAAATGCATGGCTGAATGCCAAGGGTCCTCCTGTATTGCAAACCCTCTGATACCTGATGCTATTGTGGTCCTGGCTTGTAATTCAGCTATTCTGGGGATCCAACCATAGGATCGCTCTTGTCCACTTTTTACATGCTGGTGACATCTCACAGCCTGTCTGCATGAAGGAAGGGAGTGATTGTGGCAGACGCTGTGGAGGGGAGCAGGTGGAGGAAAGCAGTTTTTCTCAGGTAGGAGCAGAGCCAGGGAGAGTTAACAGTACCCCTGGCTCTTGCCAGCTGTGAATAATGGAAGTGGCTTCATGTCGATGGTATCTGAGCATTGTAAGAGGTGTTTAGAGCAGTTTCCAGTGGCTTGTCCTTCCTTCACCACTTGTTTCCCCTGTTTCTGGGGGATGAAGCACAGACAAGCCAGAGCATCAGTTCCAAAAGATACTTGAAAGTGCAGCCAGACACTAATGGGTTTTCTAAAACACCTCGCTGCATTGAAATGTTTATCATCTGACTTCCCCTAGCATGTAGAAGGCGTGAGACAGAGCTGAGACCCCAAGCTGGGTTTCTGGGGTGCTCCTGTCCTGGCTGACAGCAAATGACAGCTAAAATGCACTCTTGGGTCTGTTCCCACTGGTTTGGGGTACACGTGTATCTTCACCAAGTGACGGTTTGATGGTAACAGCTGGTTGTCCAGATTTTTCGGAAGAAAGGCAGGAGGAATTTGAATGTTACAGGAAGATCTTACACATGCTGGTCCATCTAGAGGTGCTGCTTTGAAATCAATCCCACACTAAATATTTGACGACTCCCTTGATCTTTTTAGTAGAGAAATATTTCCAGGATGTAACAGTGTTGAAAAAAATGCTATAAAACTGTTGCCTTTCTTCTATATCCAGCAGTTAAATGCTATTATCTGTTTTCCAGTATTCTAGATAATATTAAAGGAAAGGGAAGGAAAACTATCTTTCTATAGGTTCCTTTAATTGTGCCTATAAAAATATGGTGACTGAGAGTGCATTCCTCCAGTGTCAGCAAGGCAGAAGTTTATCCTATAAATATGCTTCTGGGCATATTTATTTTCTGGGCCTTCTAGATTCATTTTTCCAGCCTTACCTTCCTTTCTGCTGTCAGGATGTACGATGTTGCCTACACAGGCTTGTAGCTGATCAGAAAATGTTTCAGGGTTTTTGTCTTTTGAGTTAAATAAACTATTTCCATCACCTGGCCTGGTGAAACTTAGCCAAGTTTCTAAACTTTGTATTGAGCATTGAGTCATTAGGATGTCAATAGTGACTGGACTTGCATGTCTCAGCTGTTTCTGGATTGCAGCAATAACTGATTCAAGGGGGGAACTGCCCAGCTTCCCTAAAGACTCTTTTCCTCTGGTGTTCACAAAAAGGCAACTCTGGCCAAATCCTGAAGTCCTTATTCAGGCAAAAAGTTGTGTCATCTTACAAACATCCAGATTTGTTCAATGCTAAATATTTGAAATATAGACCTGTCTTGCTCTTCTATTTTTCACTGCTGCCCCTGTGGCTCTGAAACCTGCATGAGATGGATCTGTAGAGGGTGTGAACATTGGGAGAAGGGGAAATTGCTATTTGTGTTGGTATTTCAGAAGTGGTCCCATTGCTATTTAGATTCCAGTTCTGTACCGTCCAGTCTGCCCTTGATGGTTCCAAGCAAAGCAGAAAGATAAATTGATGCCTAAAGTGTTGGGCATCTTGCTGTTTGATAGATTTCTTTAAGTGTGGAAAATAAAATATCTTGGGTGTAACAGCTATTCACTTGGATTCTGGGGTAGAAGATACAGCCCTAGCATTTCACACACACGCAATCCAAAAGTTATGTGTTGGATAGTTGCCTCTTCCAAATAGTTTTGAAGTTCTAGAGGGGTTTCCATAGCCTGGAGATGAAGCCTTTGAGCCGTTGGATCCAGGAGACAGTTTTCAAGCTTGTTGTTTTTGCCACAAGGCAGGGTTTGCATGGCACAGATTCAAACACGGTCGTCCTGGTGTACTGACAAAGCCTGTGGCCAGAATTGTCACTGAACCTGTAAGTTTGCACCTCCAACCCAGGACTGCATCAGTGGTGATGAACTGTAGCTGATGGTGACAGCTACAAACAAGGATCTCTGCCCCAGGGCTCTTCAGCTGCCTAAACAGGTTTGTAACCTACTTCGCGCTTACTTTAGAGCATCCCTTCTTGGAGCAGGAGGAAAAAGGACCCTCCTTCCAGGCACAGTATCTGGCTCCCATTTCACGCTGCTGATGGCCTTGGGAGGAGGGACCCACGAGATGGGAAACCACAGGACTGGCAGAAGCTAACCCCCTGCTCTCTCAGACTCTCTGGTTGTCAGTTTGGGGAGGTTTTGTCCAGGCTTTAAGAACTGGTTTGTAGTGCCTGAATATGTGACTGCTTGCAGAGCTCCCATGTACCTGGGTGTTAACAAGTTGGCCAGTTGTTAGAGAGTTATGATGGGATTTTTACTCTATGAAGGCAGACTGTAGCCTCTCTAAGCGCCCGCCTGCCTTAAATTACAGGGAGGGAAATCCTGCTGACAAACGCCCTCGGTTGTCCCAGCAGCTTTGCGTGCAGAGAGTCTTGTCCGAAGGACTTGGCTGCTGATAGGGAATTCAAAGGTTCCCCTGGGGCTGCAGGCTTTACACAACACCCTCCTCCCCCGCCACAGAAAACTGCACTTGGCTGAGTTGTTAGGAGGAGAAAATAGCAAAGTCAGTGAGGAGAAGGGTTTTGCACACATGCTGTGGCGTGTCCCTGATCCTGCGTGTTGTTGGGGGGCAGGACATTACAGAGCACCAAGTCGCACCCAGTCCATAGGGATGGATGACAGTGTGCCACATGGCACCCCCAAACATCCACACCTCATGTCCTGTACCTGATACTTAGTCTGGAAAAGAGGCTGAGAGAAGACCTTGTTGCTCTCTACAACTCCCTGAAAGGAGGTTGTAGGAAGGTGGGTGTTGGTCTCTTCTTGCATGTAACAAGAGGTAGGAAGAGAGGAAATGGCCTCAAGTTGTGCCAGAGGAGGTTTAGGCTGAAGATTAGGAAAAAAATTCTTCACCAAAAGGGTTATGAAGCGTTGGAAGAGGCTGCCCAGGGAAGTGGTTGAGTCGCCATCCCTGGAGGTATTTAAAAGACGTGTAGATGTGGTGCTTAGGGACATGGTTTAGTGGTGGAGTTGGCAGAGCTAGTGCTGAGGATTGGACTCAATGATCGTAAAGGTCTTTTCTCACCTAAATGTTTCTATGACTCTTCTCTTTATCCTATAGCTTGTACCAGAGGTGCTGCTAGGAGTGAAACTTAGAGCTTGAGCACATGAGCATGGGCACAGAGTGACGCTGCCCTGTGCCAGCTCAGGCAACGAAGGCAACAGAGCAACAAGGGGAGCTCCAGGCAGCTGATTTGGCAGCTTAGTGGTAAACCAGCCTATGCTGGTGTCTGCTGCCATGGCCAGCAGTCGGGACAAGCATCTAGGCAGCTGCTCTAGAATGGTCCTCACCCCATCCATCAGGCTATGGCCAGGTTTTACAGGGCAAGGGAAAGCAGAAAATTCTCACTGGGTACCTGGCAGTCACTGAAAAGAGGTTTTGTATAGCACAGAAGGGTCATTGGGCACTGGAACAGGCTGCCCAGGGAGGAGGTTGAGTCACCTTCCCTGGAGGTGTTTAAAGCACGGGTAGACGAGGCGCTGAGGGATATGGTTTAGTGTTTGATAGGAATGGTTGGACTCCATGATCCGGTGGGTCTCTTCCAATCTGGTGATTCTGTGATTTAAGGTGACTTTATTGTCATGAAGTTATTGAAAACACTTGTGGAACTGCTTAGGGAAAAGAGGTGGTAGGGGGTAAAAAATCAGCTTTATGCTGCTGCTTGTGTTAGATTTGTTATGAACCCTCTAACTTCATAGAGCACAGTTAGTGATGGCATATGCAGATGATGGAGCTGGAGCTAAAAGGAAAGAGGGTTTTGCTGAAGGCAAAACTTTGAATTTTCTCCTGGAGAGGACAAAATGTGATGGAGTAAAGCCTTGACAAATTTGTTCCCAAATTTATGATGAATGGTTGATATCTTCTGAGGAAATTGATCACTGAAAGGAATTAATCAAAACTTAATTTGTCATCAAAATGCAGTCCTGATATTTGTTAGGGGGCTTTTGATCAGCTCTCACACCTGACTTGCGTGCTTGAGTTAGATTTGCAAATGTAGACATCTGTTTGTTTAACTCACAGACTAGTGCCAAGAGATTAGACGGTTCTGCCAGGAAAAACTCAAACAGGCAAATGGGAATTACCCTCCCTAGGATGGCTGTGAATGTTTTCAGGAAATAAACTTTTGCTGGTCTCTAGCAAGTCATTTGTATTATAGGCAGGATCAGTTACTCATCTGCCATCTCATTTTATTTTACTACAGAAGCCTCAGATCTGTGTTCCCCTTGCACAGGCAAGTGGGAGAAGTGTTCTGTACTCAGGACCAGGACTCAGTGCTGATGCTGAGAGGTGGGGGTGGGTTGTGAGCACTTTGTTTTGTAAAACATTAAATATCATTAATCCCTCATTTATAGCACAAGTAGGTGAGGCGTAGCTTCCTTAGCAATACCTGAAATGTGGTGTTTCTTGCATGCTTGCCACCATCTAAGAGCAGATGCAAGTATGGTAAAATTGCCTTACCCCACAATGATGATGATCAACGCACAGAGGTTCAGCGGCTTCTCCCTGGTGAGAACATGCTCACTGGCTCTCCTGGGTGGGAATTCCTGCACCTTAGAATAGCTGCAGGCTATGTGACAGGGCAGGTCACTGGAGAGACGAGGCTAGAGTCTGCTTTCAAAAGTGCTTAGTATTTCCTACTCTTCTGTTCCGAGTGATTGATCCAAGTGCATGCATTTGTGTGTGTGTTTGTGTGAGCCAGCGAGGGAGCTTCCTCTCTATATCCCCAACTGAAGACCTCCAGTGTGTTCCCAGTAGTGGCATGTTTGTTTTCTCTTCTCAAGTTTGAAATGGAGCATGTGTTTGCCAGTGTCCAAATAGCATTTGGAAGTTACAGTCTTCTAAGCTCATTTCCATTGAGTTTTTTTCTTCTTTTCTTTGGACTTGTAATGAGCCTCCGAGCCCAACAGCAATAAGGCATGTTTTGGATGGAAGCTCACCATGGCCAAGTTCTCAATATAGCTTCTCCAGAAACGTATTTGTCCTACCACCTACGTTTTGAAGGACTCTGTTCCCAAAGGAAACTGTTACCTGGATGCTTTTCTTTCTCTTTTTTATTTCTTTCCTTCTTTTTTTTCTTTTGAAAGAGGAAAAAAAAAAGAAAGAAAAAAAGCCTCTTTCATCCTTCAGAAGCAACTGAATTATAGGCACCCTCTAAACACCCATCGTCCCACAGAAGGTGCCAGAGGCAATTACATCTTGGAAACAGCTTTTCACTCAAAGGCTTGCAGCCAGCACCCTCCTCACAGCCGGGAAGATGCGTTGCACATGGCTTTGACACCATCTCCTGCTGTGGGCTTTTGTTGCTTCACCCAACATGTACCTCCCAGGCATGAGGCACTGGGTGCAGCCACCACATTTCCACGAGCACAGTTGTTTCTCTCTTCTCCTTCCTTCTTTTCTTCTTTTCATTTGTTTTTGCCAGACCTATAACCTGGTGGGATAAAGACATGTTGTTGGTTTGGGTTTCACCCCAAGGGCACCTTTGCAGTCCTTGCGCTGAGATAACAGTGTACTGTAGCTGTTCTTCCATGGGAAGAACTGGGCCAGAAGAGGAACTAAGTATTCCTCTAATCCTATACATCTGTTTCTGGCAATGTGGTAAACCTTCATAGGTAGTAAACCATTTTTCCAAAAGCCTAAAGAGGAAAGAGCCTCAGGAAGGTGATGCATAAAGTCCGCAGAGGCCTGCGCAAATGGGGCTGATTTCCTCTTCCTCATTTTGCCTGATTTGTACTTATCTTTCTAGTGCTCATAACAAAGGCTGAGATTTTCTGTTTGCTCATATTATGCCTGTTGGTTTGAGTTTGGCTTTGAAGGGGTTTGGGGATTTTTGTTTTGGTTTTGGGGCTTTTTTTTTTTCTTGTGAGCTGCTTCTGGGATCCTGGGATCTTAACTGACCCAACGTCCCATGAAACACCATCACGGAGCACCAAGGTGTCCCTGGTGGGATGCAGATCGGGTCCCTGCTGCTGGATCATGCTGGCTGCAGGTTGGTATTGGAGGACATGGCAAACTAGTGCACTAAAAAGCATTGCATCTTCATATAAATATTTTCTTTCAATGCATCCATGTAAAACCATCCGTCTTGGGCAGCTGGTGTCTCTAAGCTGGTGGCTCTTGCTGTGCCGTTTGTCAAATATGTGATTAAAGAGGAAACATTAATGAGGCCCAGGGAGGTTATTCTCCNAGAGGGAATGACCTCAACCTCTGCCAGGGAAGGTTTAGGCTGAACATTAGGAAAAAAATTTCACAGAAAGGGTCACTGGGCACTGGAACAGGCTGCCCAGGGAGGTGGTTGAGTCCCCTTCCCTGGAGGTGTTTAAGGGGTGGGTGGACTGAGGTGGTGCTGAGGGACATGGTTTAGTGTTTGATAGGAATGGTTGGACTCAATGATCTGATGGGTCTTTTCCAACCTGGTGATTCTATGATTCTATGATCTCTATTATTGCTCTTCGCTGCAGACCATGCTTCTGTGAGTTTGTGGGCTTGTGAGCTGTGTTGAAGTTGAATTGGAGAGGCTTGTCACAGGCATCAAGTAAGAAAGGTGGAACAACATCTAACCTGTTTTTTGCCAGGCTAAATGAGTTCATGCTTTGAAAGACTCCTCTCAAGACCTGTATCTCTGTGGGAGAGGTGAAATGATACTGTGTATAAGGAAGAAGGTGGGAAGGAAAGGCAGGAGCTGTCTGCTATCCCTGGCTTAGGAGCAGGCAGGGAGAACTGGAGTCCCACAGGCAGTGCAGGGTTTGCAAAGGCAGTGGCTTGCTCCATGGGGAGTATGTCAGGATGGGGGGCTGGGAAGGGAGGTGTCCTCTCCAGCTGGTCTTCTGGAAGTGTCACTGTGTTTACAAAGCTTTTGAAAAAATGCATGTGCCCATGGCTTTGTAAAAAGCTGGATTTGAGTGCCTCATTGAAAGATAAATGACGCAGGACATGCAGTGTCAATATGGTAATTCAGTATTTTGCAATGTTTAGGAAATATATCAAGATCTCTCTTTCCTTGGGCCAGTAATCTGAAATGTCCACAGTGCTGGTCCTGCTCCTCTGGGCTGTCTGCCTGCTTCCATGAAAAGAAATAAGTCCTGGCATTTGCAAGCAGTTTGTTATTTTTACTTTGGATTAGGATTGTTTGCATCAGAGGGAAGAGGTTTTGCTTAAGGAACTTGGGATATTCCCAGTCATTATCTTGCTTTGGAGCTCTTCTCTTTACTCCATAACCACAAGGAGAACGGTACTATGAGGACAAGACAGAAAAAGACCAAGGTCTCTCTCTGATGTACAGTGTAGTTGAGCTATGGAGTTGTATTAGGTACCTCAGCATTTAAAACCTCTGCTCAGAGGTTCAATATGATGTTTTATTACTAAAAGGTTTTTCTTCAGGTCTAACATAGCCTCCCCAACAGAGCAGCAGGAATTCTTCTGTTCCAGCTATTGAAAAGTGAATTAAGTACTTCACCTTCAACCTCTCTGCACTTGCAACAATTAAAAATAAGGCAATCTCTTCCATCCACAAGCCCTTTGCCTTTATCTGTCTTTTTAATGTCATTTAATCCAGTCATAGGAGACTGCAGAAAGCTAAAGGTAGGTGCATATGGCACCTAAGCCTGACCTTGTGTTCCTACTCCAAAACCTGTTGCATGGATGGGCAGCTGAAGGCAAGAAGCTATTTCAGCTGTAAGTTCATCTCTATATGCTGTCTTTCTTGCTGAGTAAGGAGGAAAAAGAGCATTTGACTCTAGCCCAGTGTTTTGGTGTGGTTCTCTTTCTAGAGTGAAAATGCTGCAGAAAGTACAGGCAGCATCTCACTCTATCAATACGCAGGGAGGACCTCTCCAGTGAGCATGACCAGTGGGGTCTGGAATGTTGACACACTCCTCCTGCTAATGTAAGACCCTGCTTTTGCATATATATATGAAATGCGTAAATAAAAGAGTCTGTCTCTTTTTAACTACATTTAGCACAACAGCCAAAGAAAGGAAAACTGCAAAGAAAACAGCACTCAGCAGCATGGGCTGGAGCCCAGGCAGTTGTCAGACATTCTTCTTGCCAGAAAGCTTTGGAGATCTCTGTACAAGAAAATAGTCTTTTAATTTTACACCAATATCTGCAGAGTACAGGATATGGAATTACGATTTCTGTTTCGCATGGTGTTACTAAAATAACAGTAATGTGGAAAGTGGACTAATAAACTTCAAAAAGAGCATGAATGAATGCTGGTATTTGCATATCAGCAGAAGAGCAGTAGCCATAAGGATGGATGAAATTTGTCTCTGTGGCATACTTTGCTCCTAGAGCTGGGACATAAAGAGGCACGAATAGCCAAAGAAATGTGTGGTTTTCTCTCATGTGATTTTAAAGCACATGCTACTGGAAGATGTGTAAAAAGGCTTACTCTAGCTGGAACTTCTCACATGGCTGTTTAGGGCTCTAAAATATTCTCGTCTAGAAATGGAAAAGTGTTGGGGGTTTCTTTTCCCATTTTCTTGAAGATTTAATTAAAAGTTGAAGGGTTTTCTGCCCCCTCCTTCTCAAACAGCTCAGTCTTATTGCAACTGGCTTCTCTGATGCTTTGCCTTATGATATCCCCCCTCTGACTTCTAACTTATTCCTGGTACTCTGCGTCTCTGACTCTGCCTATGTTTTCTGTGTGTTTCAGAACCATAAATGTGATTGATCACTTTTTTTTAAGTAAGCTGTTGAATTATTTATGGATCTGCCGGGATGCTTGAACTGCCAGCTACAGGCACACAGCCAACAGGGAAAGGGGCCAAATTGTGAATTGGAAAGCCTTCGCGCACACTGAAATGAACTCTCGGGACAGAGGATGAGTGGTACTTGGGTTAACATTCTCTGGAAGGTCTTGAGCATCCTTCAAGAATAGTGTCCTGCTCAGCAGCATTCCCGTAGTGCTATGGAAATGCCAGCGGTGGAAGGGCCTGGCCTTGCCTTGTGGCAAAACGCCGTGCGCCGTGCGATAAAGATGGATTTAGTTCCTGACCTTTTAAATTCTAGAAAACGGTTTGTTGACTAGGCTGAAGTGTTTTACAGCTGTTCTTTGTCCACTGGGTGCCATAGGCCAAGGCTGAGATGTCTGCTTAGGAGCCGGAACTTCAAATGTCAGGGTGACACACAGAGAAGCACGCGTTGGGCTGGAGGAAAGCTGGGTCAGGGCTCATGCGTATGGGGAAACGTGGAGCTGGAAGAGGAGAGCGCAGGGTGGGTGAGGCTGGAGGAAACCACATGTGGCCGGGTGGCTGGACGTGGGAGGTCTAGGGTTTGCTGAGAATCAGGCAGTGTGGACAGGAGCCTCTGGGCTGGAGGAGCGTAAGGATGATGGTGGATCTGGACCACGTTGCTCTGGCTGGGTGTTGTGGGACACCTGGCAGAGCAGCTGGTCCTCCTCAGCCTGCCTCTCCCTTGCGCAGTCAGCTCTTTGCTCTGACTACACTAGCTTCGTGTGCTGCAAAATGAAAGTAGAATAGTAACAAAAGCTGTTAGCGATTAGCATAGTCGGTGGCCTGGCTTTCCAGAACTGTTCAAAAGCCTTTAATTGTCCCTTTTCTACTTCTGTTCCTCTTAGAACTCTCTGGCCTGGGGAGAAATTGCTTTAAAAAATAAAAGCCATTCATAAAAGGAGAGGGAAAAGGCTGTATAATCTCATCCTTGTGAGGAGGAGGATGGGGTAGGGGAAATGTTAGTGTTGTAGGAGAAGCAGCCTGTTTGATTGCTAGTGAGGCTTTTTGCCTGGATTCCCTCATTGTCTCCTTCTGAATAGAAGATGCTCAAGTGGACTTGAAGCTTCTGGATCTCCTGCCCTAATTATGATTTTAAAAGAGCAATCAAGTTGGAGGTTAGGGCTGTCACTAGACAGAATGCTTGAATAAAACAGAAAAATGTTTGTTTCACTTAAGTTTCTGCCTTTCAAAAGACATTTTTGAAGCAAGTAAAAAAATTTCTTGTTACTGCAGCTGAGCATGTTCTATTGCTTCTTCTCCTTCTGCACTGATGCACTGTCCCCAGGGCAGGCACTGTAACAAAAAATAATTAAGTTCCCAGTGGTGATTTTTGCCTCCATGGGAGGGAGCCAAAGGTAATTCCTCTTGCTTGCTTGGTTTTGCATCATTGCCATAATGTACCCTGAATCAAGGCGTAGTGTCCGTATTCTCCTTTAATTTCACCTGCTCTCTTAGATTTCCAAGACTTAACCTTTCAGCTAAGACTGTACATGTCTATAGTTTATGGGGAGGATTATTAGGAACATGTGTCAATATTTTCATCGTGATAGTGTGACAAATTGGTTGGTTTGAATCAACCACTGCCCTCTGCTGCCCTCAGCCAGTTCTGCTGCCATCAGCTGAATAGGCTCAGGGCTGCAGCACCCTCAAAAGGCTTCTGAACCAGAGGAGTATTACCTCTTTATTCAATAGTCCAGTGAATCCAAAATGCCCTTTGCATGCAGCAAGATGACAGTAGGGGGAGGTGAGATGTTCTCAAATTAGTGTGGCTTTTGTCCATGTCTTCTGAATACTTGATGCATTTAATAAGTGGTAGTAGACATGCCTGACCAAGGATGGGATGATTCCCACTGCGGTGGAGTTTGAAGATGTGTGCCATTACTGTCAGGTTGCTAACATGGTGGCTGCTGCTTTTATTGCAACCAAGTCCTCTGTAATGCGGCATCTGATGGAGAACGTGGGCACATACTGTTCTGACAATCTTAACCACATAGATGGCAGCAGCAAATGGGCTGCTCTTACATGATTAAACATATGATGGAGGTGTTACTGGAAGCATTCCATTCTTCCTCATGTATATGTACCTTTAGTCATCCTGATGCCGTTATCCTCTTTGGAGTAGCTGCATAGCTGTTAATTTATGGCAGATATACCCAGGAGTTCTGTTTGAGCATCATTGTTCTAGGTATTGAACCAGATAAAAGGGGAAGGAAGGATGATGAGTCTCCAAGAGTGGAACGTATTCAGGTGCACTGTGACCATTGTTGTACTGTGATAGCCTCAGCTGTTTCTGCAGTGGTTTGGAGGCCACCTCTATCTCCTTGGAACCATGTCCTACA
>WAAB01011591.1:43131-189844 GCA_013389865.1 Piaya cayana | reverse complement strand
ACAGAAAGGGTCATTTAGCATTGAAACAGGCTATCCAAGGAGGTGGTTGATTCACCTTCCCTGGAGGTATTTAAGGCATGGGTAGATGAGGTCCTGAGGGACATGGTTTAGTGTTTGATGGGAATGGTTGGACTCGATAATCCAGTGGGTCTCTTCCAACCTAGTGATTCTATGATTCTATGATTCTACCAAGCAGGAAAATTTTCCTAAAAAGACCCACATTTCTTTGAAAAACTTTTGGTAAAATTGAATAAGCACAACATCGTAAATAAAATTCAATAAATTCATGACTGTATCATATTGTATCAAAAAAAGCAATTTGAAAAATCAAGACATTTATACTTGGTTAATAGTTTGTTCATAAACCCCCCATCGTTTAATTCCTGAAATCTCAAATAGTTTCAGGGAAATTGGTTTTCTCTAATACAAAAGCAAATTTGCATTTTGCTTCACCAAATTTTATTAAAACATAAAGCCAAGTCAGACCATGCCATCACACACACGTTATTCACATGACTCCATTCTAGGATCCACATTTCAGAACTGAAATGGAGGCATTGCCTGTTGTCCCCTTATAGTTCAAAAGAGAATTGACTCCATGTTCTGGCAATGAATATTTTAAAATCAGCCATTAAACTCTCCAGGATGGAAGTGGTATGGAAGCAGAAATATTAGGGCTTGTTTAGGCGATCACTGACTTATGGCAGTGGCATGATATATCAAATCTTAAAACAAATAAAATATTTTAAGCTGCCATAGCCTGTCATAGCTGCATTCAGACCAAAAAGTAAAATGGGAAAAAAGGATCTCGTCTTCCTCTTGGGAAGGAATACCTTGGGGGCAAAGGGGGAGCATCTCCTCACTTGCCAAGGTACCAATGAAATACAAATCCATGCAGGCTTGCTCCTTGTGCTGAAAGAAACAAACAGCTATGTTCCACTTCAGTAAGCAATATATTAAAACCATCAGAATGAGTCTTGGTGGAGTGTGGAGGTGGGCAGAGGTACAACTGAAAGATGTCTTATGCCCCTAAGCACTTTTTGTAAATTGAGATGACTTAAGTTACAGGTGTATCTCCTTCAGTTATCACCCTATCTCTCCCCCAAATCCCATGGTACTTGTAAACTACAATTACTAGGAGGAAAAACTAGCATTGCTTCCCAGAAACACTAAAAAAATGCCATATTTGGATTAGAGCAGCCACTAAGTACTTCAAACAGTATTTAATATGGAGGTAGAGGGAAGGAGGAAAACACATATTCTTAATGGAAACTGGTCCATGTCAAAGTTCTCATGTACTCAGAAGAAACAGTTTAGAAAGGATGATTAAAACTTTCAGATTATATTTAATAAATGTCCAATAATAAAAGTGGATGACTTCCAATCTCATAAAACACAAGGACTACAAAAGCTACAACTTCACTGCACAGTGTAAAATCTGCTGGAAACAGCAGCAAGGATAGAAACTATCCTTTAACGTACCAACAGGATGCAGCTGCTGGGAGGCTGCTCTCTGCCAGGACAATTTTGCCCACCAAAGAAGAGAATACTCCAGGTTAAAAAGACAACAGGGTAATTTAGACATGATACTTTTCACAGTTCAGAAAGGTATTGGCTTTTTGAATACCAAATTTATTAAGAGCTCATTCCTTGATATCCGTAATCTCTCATTTTATCTCTCCAAAGAGATAAAAACCATTGTGAATGATATTTTTCAACATTTTCAGATTTCTGAATCACTAGTGAAGACAGAAATAGTATTATAAGTATGAAGGATTGTTGAAGTGTATTATACCTACCTGAATGTGGTTCCAGTAGAATGGAACAGAAAATGAGATGTTGCATATTTTTTACATTGCATTAATCATTCCCCAAATAAAACATTCTATATTTCATCTGGATACAAGAACAAAGAAAATCTACATTCCTGAACTCCATCTCACAA
The DNA here is from genome assembly GCA_013389865.1 of Piaya cayana. Classification (NCBI taxonomy): domain Eukaryota; kingdom Metazoa; phylum Chordata; class Aves; order Cuculiformes; family Coccyzidae; genus Piaya; species Piaya cayana. The sequence continues at coordinate 187,899 of WAAB01011591.1, read as the reverse complement.
ACTTTTAAAATCTGCAGGGTAGAGTGCTTATTTTTCTTAACTGTGTCAATCTTCTTCTGACGTGGCTGAAAGCTGAAAAATATGTTACAGCCTTTGGACATGGTATTGTTCTCTACAAATGTTAAGCACACAGAACCAGTTACAGAAGATGATGCTTAATTTGTCATACTGTGAATTTTTTTTTTTAAAGGGGAATAGTAAGCTTACATCTCTATCTTGAGTTTTGGCTATGTTTTTTACTTTAACAGCTTTAGCTCTGCCTTTTAAATCACTTACTGTCTTTGCGTAGAGCAGACATGGAATTATAGATGAGGTTAAAGCTGCAGTTTCTCCCAGAAGGTCCATGCATCATAGTACCCCAGACAAACCCATCAGATGTTTTCAACACATCTTCATAGGAAAATATTTTAAATTCTGTAAGATCTGTGTCCAGATGAAAAGTCAATAACAGCTAATGTGTTCTGGACACAGAAATGTAGCATCACCTGGGGGGATAGGAAGTACAAGTTGCTGTGGAATCCCAGATAGAGGGCCCCTGACTTTATTAAACCTGAAGCTGCGAGTGTGTAGGTGTTGGATTACACACATCAATAGGAAAAGAATGATTTCTGGATGCGCTTATGGAAAGATTTTGAATTACGGTACTTATCAGGCCCCAGGGACCCTTTTGGCAAGTTTTTGAAATGCACTCACAAATTCCTCGTGCTTTTTGGAGTCAGCTACAATGACTGAGCTATGGAGCCTGGAATGAATCTTTGCTGTTTCATCACATGTGATTTCCAGTGCAAAAGCAGAGCTCTTCAGAAAAACAACATGTGCTCCCTGCAGAGCATGAGTCTTTGCTGTCAGTGGCTGACACATCTCACAGCCTGTAACAATGCTGCTTCAGTAACTGTAACTTTGGGGTGTCCTTGGCTACACTTACATCATTGTAAGGATTCAAAAGGTTTTACATGACCAGTATTTCATTCTGTTGCTTTGGGTGGCATTAGAAGTCAATGCTACCTGAGCTGAAACAAGATGCAAACAATTAAGATGCGAAGAATGTATTCAAGTGGAAAAGATCTTGTTCTGTGAAATAACTGTCAAGCAAAAATACAAGGACTGCCAAATTATTTTCTAAAAATTAGGAGAGGGATTCTACACCTCCAGACATTCTCAGGACAGATTAGATAAACATCTGTCAGAAATGGTTTAACTGTAGTTATACTGCCTCAGGGTTAGCAACTAAATGATATCTGGAGACCCTTCTCAGCATTATTTCCAATTACACTCCCTCCACAGACAAACACATGTACATTTGAGGGAGGGAAGGTAGCTGGAAAGAATTGGCAGCTCAGCATTCAAGTAAGGCACAAGAGGAACTATTTATATTTGTTCTGCGGTGTCTCTTTAGAGTTGTGCTGTAGCTGGTCTTAGTGGGCAAAAAGAAGGTTCCTTCTATCTCACAATTTAGAGGAATATTCCATCACTAAGATCTCAAAAGAAGGTCCATGAATCTACTGAAGACATTGGTTCAGTGATTCTATCTAACTATTTCATACCCAGAAGCGTTCTTCAGGATTAACTCATAATTAATTATAAGAAAAATAATGCAAAGTTCAAATACAATGCAGATACTACTCACACAATAAAGATACACTAGTTGGAGAGCGTGTCAAATTCTAGAGTAGCATATGCTCTAGAATAGTTATTGTTGAATTGAATATTAATCACCAAAGATCTGTAATCTTCCAACAACAGAGATTATGTGTGGAGCTTTGTAGATTAAATTCCATGTCTCGATAAATACAAACTCACACATTTGTATGTTTTGTAAGTAAAAATACCACATGATTTCTTTGCTGATCAAACTGAATGTAAGGTCCAGAGCAGTGTTTTCGCTGGTGAAGTGTACCAAGATAGGAAGCTTCTATTGACAGTACAAATTAATATTTGTTGTGAGTTGTCTTAAGCAGACAATCCATAGAAAAGAGTATCTGACTACACTATTCAAAGTCTTAAAAAAAGCTATCAATTCTAAATTCTACTTGCTATACTTTAGTTTTATATAAAATGTCAGGAAAGAAAGCAGCAACGAAAGTAATGTCAAAATTCTAACTTATAAAGACGTGTCTTCTTTTAAGCAGCAACTTTGTTATTAAAGGCAATTAAAAATAGTTTGCCTAATATTTCAGCAATATACCATTAAGGTAACGCTGTCAAACCAGTGGTTGGTTTAAACTTCACTGGATTAACCCCAAATTTTTGCACTTTCCGCTAAAACTGTAAAGAGCAACTGTAAGGCATTGCCCAATTAGCTGCTGACTAATCCAAACAAAGCAGAATCCAGGGCCAGGAGCAAAGGCACACCAAACTCTGACAGTCACAAAAAGAGCTGTTTGCCTCCAAACATGGATTTTGGCACTTCTCTTTTGTGGGGAAACTGCCTGGAACTAGCTACAGAAAGCTACTGAAATAAAGACAACTTGCTGCAGAGAAGTCTAGGTTGCTGTAATCTATCCTAGGGAACGTTTCTGTATTTTAAATTAATAGTTCTTCCAATTAAATGTGAAGCAAGTGAATATATAGCCAGAGCAATGAAACAATAGTGTCACATATTTGAGTGTGAGTTTCATGTAATTCATGTACCTCTATGGGTTTAGTTGTTGCAATACACAATTTCCCTTGCTCTTAGCTAGTCACCTAAGTGATATGTAAATATACCTGAAGCGATACCCAGACCTGAAGTCTCCCTCACTCTTTTGTAATTGCTGACTCAGGAGAAAGAGAGTGAAACTGTTTTTGAAATATTGCACGATTTTTCAAGATAAGTACTTATTCAGGGATTTTTTTCTCCACTGCATGCTATTCCAAAAGAAATTGTTTCATTTTAATAATTTCTGTGTATAAAATTTCTTCCCCATTTCTCCGTCAGCCACACCTACAAATCCTAGAGCTAGACACAAGTATCAAGAAGTCACGCTTTCAGATTTGTAAAATGATGAAGTTACTTGCTACGAGCAGTATAGAAGGAACCTATTCATATTATTGTATTATTCAAATGAATATAGATACACTATGGTTGCTTTTAAGAGTATTCAGAAAAAGTATCAAGGGTGCAAAGGTCTTAAAAGGAAGCTGCACAAGCTCATATGACAGTAAAAATTCTTTTATTGGCATTTGAAAGAAAGACAGCTGCTTATTAGACAAGCTACATGCATTTTTATGCACTGAGATATGTTTGTGTACTTTTCATTAACAATAACTGTTGAGAATTCTATGTCCCTACATCATTGCCTTAGTAAATGCTTCTAAAAAGCTAAGATGTAAACATATGGTTAGGAAAAAATATATCTTGGCTCTTTTTCCATGAAAAAGCAGTAACCGAGTAGCATCAGCAATGATTCATGAAGTATCATTCTGAAAAGCACTACATCTACTCTGTTTCATACAACTGCAGAAAAGCATATTTCTACATAGCTTACACCGAACTTCCTGTGATTACTTTGAAGTGCCTGGTGAGGAGTCAAAAACAAAACAAAAGAAAACCCCACCTTGTTTCTTTTCCCTAACTAGCTACAACAGCATCAACAAGAACTTGCACAGCTGACTCTCCATTCAGCTAGGCACTGTGGAGGCAGTTTATTCCATAAGCAACTGACAAATGGAAAGTGCTTCCTGAAGCCAGAAAAGGTCAAACAGAAAATGAATAAGGCTACCCGCAGCTCAAAGGTGAAAACAACTTTATCCCACATGCCTTCTGCGTGGCCTTCCCAGCTGCTGTTTACACTCCCCACCCCCCTAAGCCCTGCTGCTTGTTGACTATTAAGTGCATCTCAGATCCTTCATGGAGTTCCTCTGACTTGTTATGCTTCATTGCCAGCTTGTTCACAGTCAAAGTGCCAGGTGGCCACTTCTTCTCTACAATGCAGTGGTTGCTGGGCTGAGTCCTAGTGTCAGCCAAGACTGCTTGCCATAAGCTTTAGAGGGAGACATGCCAACCACAAGTGTTAAAAAATCATGAGATCATGTCAAAATCACACGAAACAAACAAACAAACAAATTACTTGGAATTTTCTGTATGTTGTAGTGTGAAAATAAAGTAATGTTTTCCATGGTTTTATCCTTTACTTTTCAGCTTAGAAAGTCTCCCAGAAAAATACCACTGTTCTAGACAGTCCAAAGAAGAACCATAGCTCAAAAGTCCAAGTCCTTGCAGTTTTATAACTAGAATCACTCAAGAGTCATGCCATCCTATCACATTTTGAGACATTTGCATACATTTTGCACTTGCTAGATTATTGGTCATTCTAATGAGCATTGATGGTACCCAGTACATCTGTAACTGAAAAATTTTCTTCCATCTGAAGATCAGAAGTAGGATTTATATTCTACCTCCCTGTATAAAGCTTGCCTCATGTTTCTTCACATGCAATCAGCACATAAATCCAGAGACATTTCTGATCAAGTCTCTTTGAACTACCCAGTCAAAACTGTCTTCAGGTTCTTAGAGATGCAAAACCATGTAACAATGCACTATTACAGGTTTTGGACTGACCTGCTGGAAAGCAGCTCTGTGAAGGAGGACTGTGGAAACCTGTGGACAAGTCAACCATGAGCCAGCACTATGCCCTTATGGCCAAGAAGAGTGTGGCCAGCAGAGACAGCAAGAGAGGTTATCCTCCCCTTCTGCTTTGCCCTAATGAGGGCCCATCTAGAGCACTGTGTCCAGTTCTGGGCTCCTGAGCACAAGAAAGACAAGGAACTACAGGGGAGAGTCCAGTGGAGCATCATGAAGATGGTAAGGGACCGAAGCATCTCTTTTATGAGGAGAGGCTGAAAGACCTAAGCCTATTTTGCCCGGAGAACAGAAGACTGAGAGGGAGGGTATCTTATCAATTCTTATAAATATCTGAAGGGTGGATGTCATGGGAATAGGACCAGGCCATTTTCAGTGGTGCCCAGTGAAGGGACAAGGTGCAGCTGGCACAAATTGGAGTACAGAAAGTTCCATCTGAACATGAGAAAAATCTTTACTTTGAGGGTGACAGAGCACAGGAACAGGCTGTCCAGAGAACTTGTAAAATTTCCTTCTCTGGAGATATTCAAAACCTGCCTGGCACCTTCCTATGCAACCTGCTGTAGGCAGCTCTGGTTTAGCAGAGGCATCGGACTAGATGATCTTCAGAGGTCCCTTCCAACCCTAACCATTCTGTGATTCTGTGATTCTGTAATTCTATTCTATGATTCTGTGCTGCGAAATTCTAATTTCTTTCTCATCTTATTGTAAGCAATCTTAGTTCCATTGAACTCAACGAGTTTTTTTCCCCCAGGGATTAAATACAGTCGTCTTTTCATCCAGTAATGGCGTGAAGCAGAAAGAATGAAGAATGGAGCATAAGAATGGAGTTCAGTGAAGCAACTGGAAGATCAAAAAAAAGCAAACCTACTTTACATTTTTCGGTTGTATCAAGGTAAAATACGAAATGCAGACCAATAAGGAAGAATAAAACATGTGAAAAGGGGATATTAGTTTCAGAAGGATGCTTTACTGAGTACAACTAACTAAATACAGTGTATTGGTGATATTGTGCTCTCCTATATGCAAATGAGTATTCAAGTAAATTGCAAGTACACACAGCGTAACAGTTTTTCTTTATGGATTACAAATTATTTAAGCCCCTTCCTGAAATGAATTTCAATGGACTATTTCCATGGCGTTCCAGTATGCTAAATGTTTTACATCTAGGAAGTCTACACTATGATGATACATATAGCAAGCAAGTTACCTTCCATTTTATGTGCTCATAACTCAGGGAATACACTTTCTGTGTATTTAGCACTGTAGGTTTGTGAGAGAACAAAAAAGTTCACACTATGATATATTCATGACAGACAATTTTTATTTCTTTAGCAAATAGATGGTTTGTTATACTGTATTTTTAATAGTTGCAAGCAATTTCATTATATCATGTCTAAGATACAGGAACCAAGCATACATAATTGAAGACAAAGGAGATTGAAAACACACTTGACAGAATTAACAGGTATATGAAATCAGTAAATGCAACTGCCACATCCCTTCATTTAACGTCTGAGCAAAAGCATCTTCTAATGTTCCAAGCACACAGCATACACCAGTTAGCTCATTTAGACAGCAAATTTGTTTCAGTAATCCATATGGGTAACTAATGCTTTATCATATATATGAAAACCCTTTAAGTGCTTCATTTTTGCATGCATGCTCCATTCCTTATTGATATGTTCCCTTTTAACAGAGTCTTTATATGTTATAAAGATCAAAGTAGATAAACTCAATGCAAAGCTATGTGACATGGGCAACACCTGTTTTTGCCACACTCCCCCATACTCTTTCACTTGCTCCCCCTTCTGACCTCTCTCTGCAGGTGACTATGAGTGAACAGCTAGTTCTCTGTGAGACCTGAATGGGACATATGCATTGGCAGATGCGGGCAAATACTTTAATATTTATTAATCTAAAAAAGAGTAAATATTACAAAAATATAAGGAGTAGAAAACCTTAGACAAGTTAAAATACATAAAATCTCTAGGTAGAGTTGATTTTGGTCAGGCAGAGTTTATTTTATCAAATGTCAATCCAAAATAACAGGGGTATAAACTAAACAAAAACATTACAGTAAGTTCATACTAAAAGGCAGCAGTTACCCTTCTTTCCTAAGGCCACTGTACCACAGGAAATATTCTGATTCAGAGCATTACAGCAGCCACATATCAGAGAGGTTCCACTTATGTACTGCTGATACTAGAAAAATAACTTTATTTAAAATTATTATGTATAAACTAAAGCTAACTTTTATGTATAGTTTTCATCACCATAACCTTGTTTTAATTAAACTGTTCTTCAACAATCCCACTGATTTCACAAACCTGTGAAATCAAACAAAAAACACAGAAATTAGGGCTAAAATTTAATAGGGTAAAAGAAAAAAATAATTCTTCATTTGTATTTCATAAAAGTTTCCCATAATGCCAAATTCATAAATAAATACAGAACATTGATCAGTACTTTGATGAACTCTGATTCTGTTTATTTCAAAAATGTTCAGAAGCAAATCACAGCTTCTTTAGTTGCATTATTTGTTCCACATATTAAGTGCTTTGGAGGGTTTTTCTGCTGCTTCATTTTCAATAGTAGTAACAGATTACATAAAAATGACCAGTGTTTCTAAAAGCATCAAATATAACAGGCAATTGCAATGAACCAGATAAGCTGAAATACCAATATTTCCATTTCTGATTTCTGTTTTCATTTATGATTGTGTTCAGGTTGAAAACCTTCCCTAAAGCAAAATGGAAATGTACCTTTAAGAAATATTTGCCTAAGAGTGTTGAAATAGATTATTTCACAAATACTGCTTCCCCCCTCCTCTACCCATTGCAGTTGTAATATTGCAGCTGGACGTATTACATGGATCCAGTTAAAGAACCAGGGTTATAAAAGAGAAAAAAACACCCCGATCATATTTAATTACAGAGCTGAATACATAAAAGTTCATGTATTACCACAGAAGCCTTTACCTTGCCATTTTTGAAAACTGAAGGAAATGAGGCACAGCAGTTTTGCATTTATTCACTCCTTTTGAATACACAAATACACAGCCCCTCTTTGGGAGATAAAAGAACCTTGGCAGGAACAAACAATTCCCATTATCTCCAGCTAATCAATTAAATACAATTGGAACAAGATCTTTAAGTTTCACTTTGCCAGGTAATAAGCCTGGACTTTGTATTGCATACTGTACGGATATTTAGTGAAAAAGAAGGAAAGAAGGGAAGGGAAGGGAAGGGAAGGGAAGGGAAGGGAAGGGAAGGGAAGGGAAGGGAAGGGAAGGGAAGGGAAGAAGGCAGCCTTGGGAAATCTTAGCAATAGTTCTTACCCTTTATTAAGCTTACATGTATATATTTTGTCATTTATGCTCAATTTTAAACTGTTTTCCTTGGAGGCACTTCATTTAGCAGGTATTCAAGCATTGTCACAGTTTGATCTTTAAGTAACAAATTTGTCTTAAGGGGTAGAAAAGAAAATATATGTAAGCCTGTTTCACTTGCAAAATCCTCTTGTGACTGCTGCCCATAAAAACTCAAGAGCCTGTGGTGGTCTTAGCTACAGAAGGAAATGGAATGCCAGCAAGAATATATATTCCATGCTACCTCATATCAATTATGAAATTCCTGATTGACAAGAAATTATTTTAGCAAGATCAAATCAACTTTCAGCTGACACGAGATAGAGAAGAATCAAGGTGGAGATGCAAGACATAAACGACACCTTGAAGAGGGGAAGGGATTAAGTGTACTTGACTCAGTCCCCCAGTAAAACAGATTAGCTGACCTCTGAGGTCCCTTTGTTTCTGTGTGTACTTCAGATAAAAAATAACTTGGGGTAGACTCTCACTTTTATATTGCTGAAGGCTGATTTCTCCAAAATAAAAGGGTATAACAATAATTTCAAAGTAGTTATTTCAAGCAGGAAGCCACCACTGACTTACTTGGGGAAAATAACTGAAAAACTACAGCTACAACCATTTTAAATTTAGTGACATCACACCATAAATACAGACAAATGCTAGAATTAGGGCCAAGACTCAGTGACACATTTCAGAAAGATTAACTGGTGGTTTCTTATAGCTTTGCTGTCAGTTATTGTATTTTATCATCCCACTTAACAGGTTAGGGAAATAACACATGGATAAAATAAGCATTTCTCAGATCCTACTGTAACACTCACAGTGTCACTATGCATTGCCAAACAACACTTAACAAAAATGAACAGAAGTCACATACCAAGGATCAACCCTCCTGTCTTCTCCCTCTCCCTTGTCTCCATGTTCAAGGATTTACTCCCTGAGAAGGTCAAAACAGTCACCATAATTATGTCACAAAATCTTAACCATTCCCATTACCAAGCTTTTTGTACTTTAATTTTAATTCCTTTTCATGATAAAAGAGGAATTTCTACAGTTTTGGCTTAGAATAAATCTCAGCCTTGAAAAACACATTTACAGCAATAGGAGAAGAAGGTGTGTTAAGGTTTTTTTAGAGCTTGGAGAATACTGGGCAAAAGAAAAAAAGAAAAACAGATTTTTTTTTCCATAGATTCTTCACCTTCTGGTCATTTTTGCACCCTGTGATAACAGCAAGCATTGTACATTTGTTCTGGTTTCTACACCAATCTGGCCCCTCCACTGAATCAGCTGTGAGGCCAAAAGCTGTTCAAGGCCTTTTTTTAATGCAAGTGGATGTTCCCCTTGCTTGATGCTCTCTGGTCTTGCATTTTGTGGAGTCATTGGTGTTGAAACAAATTGAGTGACAAGGAGGTGTAGAACATGACCAACGTGCTTTGGTAGTACTTGAGGGATGCTCTTTGAGCATTGCTGTAAACGACTACACAAGGCACTGCTGAAAGTTGACTGGGTTTGACAGCTTGAAAAATGTTGAGGCAGTTAAGTTAAATAAAAAGCACACATAGCTTTGTAGCGAGACCTTCTTTGCCTGTAGTGAAAGAACTCAGCTAGCATGGCAAACAAAAGAACATAGAGCATAAATGGATGAGGCCATTAATTTGGTCCTCAGCTCTTTCCAATGTTCTGTACTATGAGCGACATATGAAATTGCCAGTTCCTTCCGACTGGAAAGCCTGGACAGCAGTCCCCTAGTCAAATAGTTCATTGATACACTCATCTAAGGCCAGATGCATTTCCATAGGATGACTGCACCTTACAGCTTCCATAGGGTTATAGTAACTTGTCTTTACTAAAACCCTAGGGGTATTGCTTTATGAGATTTAAAGGCCAGCTGAGTCAGTTTCAGCTCACCACTGTCAGACTCAGATATTCTCCAAAGGTCCTCCTGATTCAATCGGCATAAACATTGCGCAGCCACAGGACTGAGCAACAACACAGGACTGAATTATCTGAATAAAAATGGTCTTTTTACTCAGAGATTTTGTGATAAAATGAGTTCTCAGTTCAGTGCACGCCTTCACAAAGCCCTACATTTAAGCTGGCTTTATTCAATGAATGTTTTGGAAGAGCCAAGTTGAAAAGGTGATGGATTAATCTATTATCAAAACCAAATCAAGTGATTTATTTAAAGTTCCTTCATCAATATGCAGCAAATTAGGCAGTATTTCCATTTTAAAAGTTACAGTTCTTTGCTATAATGGCTATCCTTGTTAACTGGATGTAAGTAAAAGCTTATAGTAAAAAAATCATACTGAATTATAGCTTATAGTTTAGTTTATTCTCTGAAATTCTTTAATATTAGAGAGGGAGGTTTATTATTTTTATTATGCCCTTTTAGACTGATCTTTTAATAGTACAATATTAAACAAACTATGTTTCAACATATACAGCCTACTTTGTGATTCTAATCAAAGCTGTATCATTATGCAGCTAGTGAAATATTTTTACTGTGATGTACATAAATCTATATACATTAATAGGAATTACATAGTTCATGTTAATATTACTATTTTGGTACAAAATTCTAGTAAAGCTAAGTACAAGTTTTTAGTCAAGAGCATAGATGATTATCTGTTGAACTCACCTGCTTATCTAGCCAGAGTGGTTTATACGAGACATATAACTCTGTGGAATTAAAAAATTAAGGAGAGCCAATAGTATTTTCCTGAAAGTTTACAACTCCACTTGCAAATGTTTTTTGAATTTTACAAAAAATATTACAAAAGCAAAATATTTATATCACTGTTATTATATACACTGCTGTTTAATAGTGGACATTCACATAGATAAAATTAGTGTGAGCACATTTTGTGCTTTGAAATCTACAGACTTCTATGACTATTTAGAGCACAGTAAAGTTTACAAGTATTTTATTAGTACCTTTGTTATGGTTAATATTAATCCAAGCTATAATCATTTATATTTCTCAGGTGTATAGTTTCTAGATCACTAAGGACAGCTGCTGTTTTATTCAAAGGCACCCTGCCTTCTCAAGTAAATTATTTTTATCTTCCAAGGACTAAGTTGTGATACTTAAACAATTAGGGAAAGCTTTGCAGTTTAAAATCACTTGAATGAACCTTAGCATAAAAATAACAAAAATGTGCTTACATGGACATACAGTTATGCACATTTTCATGGGTTTGTAAGAAAAGAAGCAGCATAAATGCAGACTCATGATCGTGCATAGTTTTATCAATGCCTACCACATAGTGTCCAGGAAAGCAAATAAAATTGCACATGCAGACTGCTCTTTTTGAGAATGAATATGCATATTCATAGGCACTAAGGCAAATACCCTGCTGTGATCATCTAGTGATCATGCTGTGATCATTTGACCTCTCATGTAGCTGTATAGAATTCACAGAATCTCCCACTATCATTTGTATTTTAGAAAGCTCCATCACCTAATGTTAATGACTCCAAGTTTATTGCCTCTCTTAACTTCTGCTTACAATGCTCAAGACTCCTGATTGTTAGGACAGCATTTAATTTCCTTCATCATAGTATGATGAGTTGATTTTTTTTTTTAATTTAAGTAACTACCCAAAGACATCAAGTCATCTCTGAGGCTCATAGTTGAGTGCCTCTAGGTAAGGCAAAGTCCTAACAGGGTTTACCAAATCCTGGGTAATTTTTTAGCATCTTCTGAAATCTCTCAAGTAATTCCAATCTTTCCTAATGGCAAGATAACAAAACCACATTTTTCTGCTGATATGATGTTGAATAATTTTCGACTTAACTTTTTAGGCATTCAAGGCATAGTCTACCCTTCTTTATTACAGCATTATGCAGAGAGTTCACACTGAGATGATCTTCTGTGATCATCCTAAATACATTAGGTCATTGCTACATTATTCTGCAGCAGAGACAGGTATTTTTTCCTCTGGTGCCACATACATTTCACTTGGTTCAAATATATTTCATCTGGTTATAATAAAGTGCACTTTACTGGAATGTGGCCATTATACCAGGGGATTCATATCATTTAATAACTTCTGCTTGTCCTTCCCACCAGTTATCCAAACATATCAGACCCTAATGAGCCTCATTCATCTACATCTTCCCACTAGAAACTATATTTTTTGACTCGTCAGTGAGCCGGCTTTTAATTTACCTAATGTGTGCCCTGATAATTCTCTATGCCATTTTTGAGTTACAGGGTCATTTCATTTTTTTATTACACTAAATGCCCTCAGGAATCCAAGTTTACTATAGTAATGCGAGTTGCAGAAAAATATATGCTTAGGTTTGGAGGCTGTACTAAGAACAGCTTTCTGCACTGGGGGAAAAAAAAAAGTGAAGTTTTTACCTTACTACAATGGAAAATTCCCTCCTCCAAAATATTTACTTTAATGCAAACTTTTACAAGATGAAACCAAATATTAGTCAGTAGAAAAAAAGTGACATGAACTAAAGCCTTAATAGTATAAGGAAATAATGGCAGCTTTAGATTTAAGCACATTTCTTATAAAAAGAGGAATCTTGAGTCTAGTTCCAAATTTCTCCTCCCTTCACCATCCAACAGTCATCTAACATCTGGTAGAAATAATGGCAATCTCTGCATTTATTTCGCTATATACAAATAATTAAATCCAAGAGGGCAAATTTCCATGCCTGGAAACCTTTTTCTCTCATTTTCAGATTCAAAAAGTAGTTACATGAAATGGTGCACCTTCAGCTACAGGTTTTACAAGATATCCAGTCAAGACCATCCAAAAGGCCTGTAGACATTCTGTTTAGAGGAAGACAATCCTGACTGGTAGTTCAGTTCTGAAGTGGGCATAAACCTGTCTCAAGCTAAAATACCTAGCTAAACACTGGTAGGGAGAATGAACCACAATATATCTTCTTTAACATATGAAAGTGTGCATTGGAGAGATATGACTTTTTTTACTCCGGTTGACATTAGCACTCTTATGATATTAAATGAAACATGCCAGTAATTTCCTCCAGAAGATTCATTAATCTGGAATGAAAGTCACCCAGAAGTTGAACCTGGATTCAGTTTTGGGACAAAATCCCAATTTATAGTGAAGTTACTATTCACTGGGAAAAATTTCCAACTACAAATATTATGTTCTTATTCACCAGACATATAATTGACAAATACGTTTAAGCAACGCCTCGTAACTACCACGCTCCCTAGAGAAACCAAAACTAGCCTTGCCTTAAACTGATACTCACTGAAAGAGATCTTTCCAGCACTGATATACTCCATCAGAACAGAATACAAATACAAACAGATTAATTTGACTGACATAAAAGGAGTTTGTTTGTGCTAATGTCATAAAGTTTGCAATCAACAGTTGCTGCTCTAAGCTCAATGCCAGGACTATACATTGTAGGTCAAGTTGAGCAAAGAAGCTTGTGNCGGGTGGATGAGGTCCTGAGGGACATGGTTTAGAGACTGGTGGGAATGGTTGGACTCGATGATCTGGTGGGTCTATTCCAACCTGGTTGTTCTGATTCTATGATTCTATGAAGTTACACCAAAAGTCTTTGTCTTTTAAAGGGTCTCAGAAGCTAGTGATACATTAGAAATTTACAATTAGCAATATTTGTAGGACCTGTTCTGAAGGCAAAATTCAAGCTGACTCTTTCTAGTCCCCCCAAAGGCTTTATTTCTTCTCCTAAAATGTCGCTAAGAAATGTTCTGATGATCATAGGTGCAGCTCTACTGCTTACATCAGTACCCCACCAAGAAGAAAATTATTTTCATCAACTCAAAGAATTCTCACCAAATTGAAGTATTGTGGAAGTGGTAAATATTTTCTCCTCATCCCTTTTCTTTTTTGAGAATGATCTCTATGCATCCTCTGAAAAATGTCTGCAGAGAATCACCACACAAGCAGACGACTACAGGTAGTAAAAGGGAACTGTCTTCAGGATGACAGTTGAGGAGGAAGACACATGAGGCCTTGCCTACAGGTGTTTTAATGAAACTAAAATGATAAAAGAACTATTAACCCTTGATTATGGATAATATTGCCTTGGCCATTTTCAATCTTCTTTGCTCAGTGTGTGCAAAGTATCAAAGGTAGAATAGAGTTAGCTACTAAATGACAGTAGTTCTTTAAAAAGCGTATATTGATTTCTATTTTTTTAATAACAAAATTTACATTCCAAGAGTACAGATACACCTGTATCTCTCTGACATGTGTCCACAAACTTAATTAAGCACTTAAGCAATTAAAACTTATTAAAGAAAAAGAGACCGTATGCAAAAAAGTAAACAACTTCTTATAAATGTTTTTTTTCCCCTGTTTAGCATAACAAGTATTTTAAGCTTTAATCATCACTGGTTTATATAACTTTGATTTCCAATTTTGTTGAAATTGGTATGAAGCTTTAAATACTACTGGCTTCCAGTTCTCTTTGGATCTTGTTGATAAAGATACATTTTTAAAATGCTGTCAGAGAACCTGAAGTCTGATTTACAAGAATTGAGAATCTAGATCACATTTCCATAAGACAAGATGTGTGCTGCCATATCTGTTTTGCAAATGATGTTTGTTTGGAGATGTTGAGATGCCAAAGTGACCCAATTCTGTATCATTGGCTTTGAAAACAGCATCTTTAAACACCTACCTGTGACTACATTTGGAACTGTTACCCCCACACTTTTCCATTCATTCTCTGGTAGAATACTAACCAAAAGGTATTAACTTAAAATAACTCAAGGTGACTCACATAGCTTCTCTTTTTGTGTTGTTAGTTTTCCCACTACCAAAAACTAGCTTTACACCTGGCTGCTATTAACACAAAGTAGTCAAAGAATGTGGTAAATATTATCCTCATATAATTTATTAAAAGTGGAGTCAAAGAACAGGTGTTGCTGTAGTAAAGACTAACTTTGCAGCTCTTCTGCTCTGACTCATAAATTATGAACTCCTGGGCCCCCTAAACACTAAATCACACATGCAACATCCACACAGATTTATTAATTTAAGGGTGACAAATTATGTGTAATTCTGCCAGCTGCTCTGCCTACACGCACTGGCATCAGCAAGTCCCTCACTGACTCTCCACTTTACAACTGGGAATTGTCAGCTTCTCTTTGTCAGCAGTAGCAGTTCTGCACTATCTGCTTGCCAATGACACTAGCCTATGACCTCGGATGGAGATGATAACATTATTATTTTTAATAACATTATTAGACTTAGGACACAGGAAGTATTGTTTTGATCAAATATCTTTGTTCTACTGCTTTAGTTATATTAGTAGAAAGACTGACCTTAAAAAGACTGCACTTTTTATAAAGTGCAGCAGTTCACTACACAGGCTTACAAGTACTCTCAAAACAGCTGCAAATTCCTCTTTGCTACAGAAGTTATAACTTACAGCTATTTTTTTTGCCTTCGCCATTCTCTGTGCCATCACAGTCAGGAAAAGCAATTGTTGTTAGTTAGGCAACTATCATCTCTACTATAATGGCGGAAGAATCAACAATTCTATCTATAATTTACTACTCCCTCACACTGGGCAGTGTGATTCTTGGTAACTTACAGCACAGGGTTTTGGACGCTCACAAGTCCTCAGAGCCATGTAATTCAGGTGCAGCAGCCATAAAAGAACCATGGTGTGCATCCAATGTGTCCTGAAACATCAGTCTCCCTGGTCACATAATTAGCACCAGGTCTATGTGTGTGCAGCGCTAACAATGCTGGTGTGACTGTAAATTCATTAGAGAAAATACAAATGAAAATTCATATGCACAGAGAGGACAGGTACTGGGTTTGGCCTTCAGCCACCTATGGTGAGCTTTAGTCTGAAGACAAATGAGAGTTTCAGGTGCAAGTAAAACTGGGCTTACCAGCTTTAGACTAAAATCGGCTACAAACATAGAACTTCATTTTAACACTGCGCTAGTGTTAAGAACCTAGCATATAATTTTCAGTATCTCACTATGTAAACTGAAATTTCAAAGTCAAACTCTTTACCTGGCATAATTATTATTAACCATTAGTCTCATGCACAACTCTTCCATTCTGTGAAGAAAGTGGCTTTTTAAATTTTAATTCTGCATGTTTAAAGCAGTTTTAGTAGAATGTATTAAGTTTTCTAAACATGTTGATTAAATCATCTATTCTTTTTAAGTATAGCACCTAAAATACATTAGGAAATAGTTTGCATATCCACCATCACAGATCATAAAGCTACTATGAATTTAAAAAAAAATACAAAACATTTAATATTTTCAGCAAGATTATTTACAGGTGCCTTGTAGGCAGATATGACTTGCTACACTTTGAATGTACTGCAATTTATAGCACGTTAGTTGTTGTTACTTGTTCTGTCATTTAGGTTACGATCCTGCTGACCTTTACTTTCATGATTAGACAACTGCTTCAAAGAGTGCAGGATATTAAGAATTACTTGTGTAATTAAGAACTTTTTTTCATACAGAATTTAAAGGAATGCAGGCAAAATAGAGATAATGAAGTCACAGGCCAGAGAAGGCAGGCTCTTTCATTTCAGAGCTACTGGGGTTTTGCTTGTGGGGTTTTTTTGCCTGTCAATACGTATTTACTAAACAGAATATCTATTTCAGCTTCATGCTGCTTCACTGGAACAGCTACTTTAACACATCAGAACAAATTGTTTCACTTAGCAAAGTAAACTGTGGTCTGTGATCATTTTGCCAATGTTCAGTGACTGCAGGAAAGTTTATGTAAAGTGATTCCATGAAGTTCAGCCCTCAAACAAATGAGTAACTGGTATGTACGAGAAAAGCTCCTATGAGCAGACATGGCATCTTCACGGGATTTGATGATACAAAAAAGGTAAGCCAAAAGTTTGAGGGGTTTTGACATATGACCTGGTCCTAGCAAAAATACTTACATTTGTCTTGGTCAGCCTCCACTCCTTCACTTTCTGTGTCACTGGGCAGTATCCAAGGTTGATGAGCGAGCTGAAGCTGTTGTAAGAATTCATCCTGTCACAAACAGATCTATTTTAGATAAAATGACAGAGAATGGTTCTATATAAATGCAGACTGTAAGGAACGCTCTAGTCTAAAAAAAAAAAAAGAAAAAAAAGAAATTCTTTAATTAAAAAAATCTTGCTGTGAAATAAAACTAGAATGTAAGGAATATGCAGGCTCCCTAGAATTTTAAATTGAATTCTCATTAATCTATTCTGAAAAAAAATAAAGGTTTCTAGATAGTTATCTGCTATAGCTACAGATCCACATCCTCATCTTAGAAATGCAGCAATACAGAAAAAAATCTTAATGAAGATATTCCATGTCCCTGAAGTTCTTGGAATATGCCTAGACATGTCATGCACACCTTGCTTAAGTAAGGCTTTGACTTTTCAGAACTTTCACTGTCTCTGGTCTAGTAAGAACAAGGACCTGAAACTTGATTTAGAATCTATGGTTTTATTGGAGAAGAAGAAAGCCCAGGATGGAAAATCGATAGAGAACTTTTTGTTTCCAAGATATCCTAAACCTCTAAGCATTAAAATACAAATGTTTTACACAGTTAAGAATCCATATGCAGCTGAATATATGCTTTATAAAATCTTTTTACATTTGCCTCCTTTGCAATATTATGTAAGTATGTATGTGTATACCAACATTTTTACACAAACACACACACAGGTATGTCAGAATATACACACATAAACATATAAAATACTTTAACAGGCTCCTTTGCAGTATTCAAGGTGAGAGACGAGACTGGAATGCATAGCTTTATTTTCAAAAGCAGTTCAAACATGCAAGTCCAGTCTCTAAAACAAAACTTGGCTAGATATCATAAAATTACTGGCCAGATTGTTACAAGCACCTGAAAGAAAAGACAAGTAATAGCCCTCTCCCCTTTTACATCAGCTGAAAACCAGAATCTACATATTCAAAGTTAAGTTGTACAGCATAGCAATACAGCATAGTTTTTATTGTTAGTTTATCTGGTTTAAAAATAAAAACCAGCCTTATTTAAATCCATTCTTGGAAACCTAATGTTGTTCAACTGAAAAATAACTCATTGGGAGTAACTCTGTTACTGTTAGTAATCTATTAAAAAATCCACAAAGCCTGCTGTGGTCACCCAACACTAAGCTCAGGAAGAAACCTCAGATCTTCTGCAGGTTTTGCCTTTTCAAATGTGCACAGTTTGTGAAGGGTGCTGACTACAGCATTGTATTAGGCAAAATGTTTTGGTTCATGGAACGGGATTCTTGTAGTAAAAGCAAGTGGCTCTGACACTGAGTAGCGTACTTTTTAATGTTCAAAAAACACAGAGCAAAAGAACTGAGGCAGGCAGCAGAACATAAAGTACTTAACCAAAGGAAGTATCTAAGCAAAAAGAGAGTCCTCCCGACATTGAACTGTGCTCTGTACTCCAGTTACTAGGAAGAGAATCTGTATTAATGCTGTATTCAAATAAGCTGAAATTGCCTGCTGTTGACAATGATAGACCAATAAAGATCACTGGATAAATAAAGTGATTGTAAAATTCCAAAAGTTCAGAAAACAAAAAGGCAAACAAAGGACTCACTAATATTTTCATTTCAATAGCTATTGATAACCATCATTGAATTGTGTCACTTTAACAGAATCCATCCTAAAGATAAGTAGGTTTCAACATTCTTTTGCTAACATATACAAAACACCAAAGAATAAGGCAAATACATAAAAGTATCTCTGCCAAAGGATTTGGAACCACGTATTATTAGTTTTATAGAGATAATAAAAATATTTCTCTAGGTAGCATTTTTTTGCTATAAATCAATTCAACCTTGAACAGAGTTGATAATAAAACACACCTGTTAGAGCTTTGTAATATTGTGTGTCAAGAGGCAGAAACTCATCTACAAAATCTCAGATCATTACAGGGCTTGAGCATTAAAAAAACTTAAAACATTCTTAACAGCTGATATGTTAAGTATTTGCCAAATTATTTAAGATTTGTGTTATAACAAGATTAAACCATCCTGAGATACAGTGTAAACTTTGCTAAAACTTAAGACCTCTGAATTGCATTTATCTGTAAAAATTTTGTATTTTAGCCTTGTTACTTTGAAACCCATTACAAACTAGGAAGCGTCCATAAGGTATTGAGATATATGTTAATATTCCTCATAAATAAATGACAGCACACACACTGTAAATCCATGCAGATTCTGAATTCTTTAATTCAAGCTCCTTATGCTAAAACATTCTCCTAGTACCCAGTAACTGCAACCTTTTCAACTGACTTACCCTCATTAAATACGTATCAGCTTTGTTCTGCTTAATTCCATTAACGCTACATAAGAGTAAAGAAACAGAACTACTTGCAAAATCTTATCATAGTATCTTCTACAGGACTGGCCACAGTGTATTTGCATCTAGTGGAATTTCCCGGCTCACATCATAAGTCTAAGAAGAATAAAGACAATTTTCCTTCTTTTATTTTACTGTTTTCATACAGAAAAAAAGAATACAAAACCTACAGTGAAACTTGTAAAATAATTTACAGCATCAGCCTTTAGTTTTATATGTTTGTGATCTGTAAAAGTAAAGAAAGACAGAACTTGTTCTTCTACTATCCTAGGCCACCTTTGACTTTAAAAAATTTGTCTCAATGGTCAGAGAGACGCTGTGACACAAGAAGATAAAATCACATGGCCCCAAGCCAGAGGAAACCTCTAATGTGGCAAAAAATGTCACTGAACAGAGATACTTCCTGGGTATGTTCTGCCTAAACCCACCTCTCAGGAACTCCTGTGGGCAAAGACAGCTTAAAATAGCTCCCATGGTTTCCAGTATAACACTCTGAACACAAGGCTAGGAGCAGCAGGTTGGCCAGACCTCTGTCAGCTACTTTTCCACATCCAAGGGTCTTTAGAGCTTGACAGAGGAAGGTCTTCAGTATGAATGTGTCATATTAGCAGTTTTCCCCTTCAAAAGCAAAGCTAGTTCCAAGACGAGTTTCCATTATGTCAAAGGTCAATTGTACAGGTCAGGAAAGGATAAACAGGGTTTGAGCTGGGTCACTAGCAGCCAACATACTATTGTATCCAGTAAATAACAAGAAAGAAAAGAATTTGTCACATGTAGAACGGATTATAACAGAGGATAAGATCTGCATAGAAATGCTGAGATTTACTACCAGCTTTACAGTGGGCTTGCTGGACAAAAGTGGACATGCTATTCTTACTGTAAAACAGGGTAATAATATTGCTTATTTCTTAAAGTATTTGAGACATATATACATATATTAAAAGTATAACAGGACAATTATTGTAAGACCTATTGGGAAAGCTTGGCACTTGGCAAACAGAAGTAACTGGTCATAGAAAATGAAATGGGACTCATGGTTATTATACCTCTAACTACAAAAAAAAGTTGTAGAAGGAAGCAGTTTTAATTGCTTGTCTTGTTACTGGAAAGACCAGAAGTGATGGGCAGACTGGATGTCCCTTCGTGGAGATGCCGTGCTCATTACAGAGCACTTTCAGAAGTCTATACAATAATTCTAGTTGGCATCACATGACTATGCATCAGTTAAGAATAGAACTGCTTAAAAAGAAAGAAAAAGAGGAGGGAAGCATTTAGTAGGAAACAATGAAACCCTTCATTTCCTCTGAACATTTTTAGTTAAACATTAATTTTAATTCTCGTTTTCTAATATGTGAGAGATTTCCAACACACAAACCCACCCACCTCTCCAAACAAGAGACAAAGGGGTTTTGTTTGTTCAAAAAGAAACTTGTTACACGTACTTTTTTTTCCGTAAAAACTTCTGCTTTGAAAATATATCAGCCATCAGTGAAGTCAGTTTCAATAGAACTGTAGTCACCTTGAGTCCTCATGTATTTAAGCTGGATATCCAATTCTAGGTGAAAAAGTAGCTCAAGTGATGGGACTAGTGCACTGCCATCTAAGCACCAAAATAAGGATTATTTTCCACCACAAAATTTAATTATGATTTCCTCCCCAAATTCTTTAGGGTTATCTGTGCCTTATTTCCTTTCTTTCATAAAAATAGAGGCCATATACTTAATTGCATGATTATACAAGGTATCAAATCTCTTATTTTCCTACAAGCATCTCCAAACAATATTACTACAAATAACATTTTTTTTGAAAACCCACCTCATTAGACTGATAATACATTATGTCAAGTGTCACACCCAATAGATTTTTTAAAACCAATGATACTACTCAGAAAAAAATTATCTAAACGTGTGATACTTTTTCAGTCTTAGAGTAAGCTCTCCAGGCTTTGACAAATGAAATACAAAGACACTGGTAATAAATGGTGCGAAGCTACTTATTCCACCATTGAAAAATTAGCACTCTAGACATACAGTTACTTCTCAAATCAGTATAGAAGGACTGGCATTTCCTGAGGAAAAAACTCACCCTTGTAAGGCATGTATCCGAGATAGACAGCAGAGCTGTTCTTTCATAGGTGCTTTTGTTTCCGCTGCCTACACATTAAAGTTATCTTTAAGGCAGCCAAGGTTAGCAGAGGAAAATCCCACTCAAAATTTACAAGGTACTTCAAGACTTTGTTTTAAACAAAGACTAATCCTATAAAAGCCATTAATATGGGACAGGAAGTGTTTATGCTCTGAATCAGCCTAGTTAACATGCATATAGTACTGGGCTGATTCAACAATGCTGGACACTTTCTGACTGCAGTTCAGTTCTGCATTTCGAAAAATTTGTTCATTCAGCGATGCCAAAAATGATCATTCCAATGTGTCCAAGAAGACGAAAAAAAGAAAAAGCAGACCAAGGAAATATTATGCATTGCCAAGACAGCAGGAAAAAATACCCTGGAATCATATACGTAAGATATAGTTGGTTTTAATATTCCAGAAGTATGCATCTATTAGAAACTGTAAAGCTAATGAAACTGCTGTGCATCATGCAGGCAAAACCCTACAGAGCTCATAGAAAATCTGGGGGGCACGAGTGTTTCTGTATGATTTCTGTAATAACCCTGACATTCTCTAATCAGTATCTCTCAAAGCTGAGCAGCATTTCCTTCCTAATTTTCTCATCATTATATTTCAAGTTCTTTTCAGAGTAGTAAGTCACGTTAGGTGTGCTGATGTTAATTCAACATAAAACACAATCTAGTCTTCACATTATTGTAGCTCTTAAACATAGCAAAAACATTAAATTGAAAATCTTACTTCTGATAAACTGCTTCTCTGAGTAGTGACAGTTCCAACAATGTCTCCACTCATTTGTACAGAGAGCCCTGAAGCAGCGCTGTGGGTCCTCCCCATTTGGCTCTTAGATGTCAAAGATCTGCTTCTTTGCATACTAATGATGCCTTCCCTGTTCCCTTGGTTGCTAGGGGTAAGAGGCCGTGACAGCAAGCTATTTGGGGTCACGGGTCTGCTCCCCGGCGCTGATGGAGCTGGTGGCCTGTTGGTTTGTGTACTGGGCGTTGGAGGCCTACTGTTTGCAACACTGGAGACCTGTGTTCTGCTGTTAGAGGGCAGCGGTGGTGATTTGTTTCCTGGGAGCTGAATGTTCTTCCCCATCTGAGTTGGCACCTGAGGCCTTGGATTTTGGCTCTGTGTAGCTTGAAGATTGCCTTGATGATCAGGTGTAACTACACTATGATGTTGAATATTGGGGCTTCTTGAGAACCTTGCTTCTTCCCATAGTGCTAGGTCCTTCTCAATATCTGTGCACAGACATATAAACAAAAAAGAAAAGAAAGAAATAAATTCAGTTTCTGTTTCTATGGTTTAAAGCTCTTACTGATTTTCTCCAATCTAAGTGACAACCAGAAGCTGCACAGAGAAAATATACTCAATTCTTAAAATATAAGGCACCAGGATTGATAGTTCAAATGCTTGACAAACATTTCTTCAAAGTTTTTCACATTAAGATTTTCTGCAAATGCAGCTATCCCACAGGAAAAAAAAACTTACCACTTCATAGAATGTCAATACAACCTATGAAAATGCCTCTCATTTCTTCGAAGTTATTTCTCTTATCTTTTTCTCAGTTTCTCATTACATCAAACTAAAACGGAGCAGTAAGCTAAACTTGTCATCCTCAGCTGCAGTGAAAGGCAATTCAAAACTGGTTCAAGGTGAGACTTTTGCATCCAGCCTTGCTGTCTATTGCCCAACCAAAACTCTGGGGGGAAAATACCCTTGAACTCCAGTACATTTGGATTTGTGATCCTGTTTGAATCTGAATTTAGTGCTCTGGTCTACTGGAAGCGCCACAACAGATGACAGGGTCACCAACATGTAGAATCCAAGCAGAAAAGTTAGCCACCATTTGGTGGTCCAGTCCCTACTCCTCCCACAGCCATAAGGAATAAGGTCGTATTTAAAAACAGAACAGATCAGGGTAGTGGTGAAAAGAGTGTTCCAAATCAATTGAAATCATATTGATGCTTCTAATGAATTAACTCAGATACATCCAGCAAAGATAGGTGAGGGCAGTTGTAATTCAGGTTAGCATTGCTAACATACTGAAAGTTCTTGCAAGTAAAAATGTCACCCTTAAGGAAAAGTTTACTCAAGTACACAGCCGTTGTGAATTTTCACTCTCACTGTCACATACTACACTGTAACTTAGTTCTGACAGGGACATTTGGTTATCTTTAGAAAAGCAATACCATTTCCTATTAAACTGTATAAATCACAGTCCCAGAAGCTATAAATCAGCAAGGCTCTACTGATTTAAACACTCATTAAGTGAATTTATATAAAATAAGCTTTTCATTTTTATTTTTATAGCAGTAATTAAGTCTGCAGAAATATAGATTCTAAACTGAATACAGATTTTCTTTCACTTATGTTTACCAGTAAGTATAGAATCACAGAATGGTTTGGGTTGGAAGGGATCTCTAAAGGTCATCTGGTACAACACCTTTACAGTGAGCAGGTACATCTTTGATTAGATCAAGTTATTCAGAGCTCCATTCAACCTGACCTTGAATACTTCCAGGGATGGGGCATCTACCATCTCTCTGGGCAACCTGTTCCAATGCTTCACCACCCTCAGCATAAAAAATTTCTTCCAACATCTAGTCTAAACTTCTCCTCTTGCAGTTTAAAACTATTACCCCTTGTCCTATTGCTACAGGCCCTGCTAAAAAGTTTTTCCCATCTTTTTTACAAGCCCCCTTTTAAGTATCAAAAGGCTGCAATAAGGTCTCCTTGGAGTCTTCTCCAAGCTAAACAAGACCAACTCTCCCAGCCTTTCTTGATAAGGGAGGCGTTCCAGGCCTTTAACAATTTTTTGTGGCCCTCCTCTGAACCCAGTCTAACAGGTCCATGTCTTTCCCATGCTGAGGGCTCCAGAGCTGGATGCAGTACTACAGGTGTGGTCTCACCAGAGCAGAGGGGCAGAATCACCTCCCTGAACTGCCAGGCATGTTTATTCCGATGCCGCCTAGGATACGGTTGGCCATCTAGGCTGCAAGCACACATTGCCAGCTCATGTCCAGCTTTTCATCCACCAAGACCCCCTGGTCCTTCTCTGCAGGGCTGCTCTCAATCTCTTCATCCCCCAGCCTGTACTGATACTGAGGGTTACCCCAGCCCAGGTGCAGGACCTTGCACTTCACTTTGTTGAACCTCATGAGGTCTTCACAAGCCCACTTCTCCAGCCTGTCAAGGTCCCTCTGAACGACATCACACCCCCCAGAGGTGTCAACCTCACCACTCAACTTGGTGACACCCACAAACTTGCTGAAGGTGCACTCAATCCGATCATCTATGTCATTGACAATGAAGATACTAAACACCAGTCCCAGAATAGATCCCTGTGGGATACCACTTGCCAGTGAACTCCATCTGGACACTGAGCCATTGACCGCTAATATCTAGTAGGAATGCTGTATTAAAAATAATGTGCTGTCCTTAACGTCATTTATATGAAAACCTTGAAAACACAAAAATAAGATACATTTATTTCATGTTACTAGTCTAATACAAGATATTCCACACATTTCTAATTCTCTTTAAAGAAAGACCAACTTTTTAACGATCAAATGTTTTACTGTTAGCAAATCTCAAAACATAGTTATTGTTTCTAGAACACAGTTAAGAATATTTCTAATTGTAACCTTGCTGACATCTTAAAATTAGTTATTTCAGTTTTGAAATAATTACATCTTGAAGTACTCTTCCATTGCAGTTGCTTTTTTTCAAAAATCAACACACATCACTCTGGAACTTGTATGTTGTCTGGCAAAAATTCAGAGGCCAAAAATGGAAATGTGGGCTACCTAATTTAAACCAAATGAGGAATATGTTCTTTAAAGATCCAGCTTAGTCTATGACTTTGCAAAATTACAGACCTCTAACTTCCACAAGATTATTCAGTATGTTAAGAAATTATCTGACTATTGAATGATTTAATAAGAATTAAATAAACATTTTATTCTAGCTCATGTTTCCTTCATCCCACGTGGTAATCAAGCCTGCAGAGAAACCATTTATTCTAATAATCTCTCAACATATAATTAACATGTTTACATAGTGTAATTGTTTTATTTAGCACGTATCCTCTTTTCTATTTTGTTTCAATATAAGCTTTTCAACCAGAAAAAAACCCCACACATCTCCAGCTTTCCAGTATTACCTGATCCATAGTAAATACTAGAATTTAATTATGACTTAGGATTTTTTTTAATCCTCTGTCAATGTCATTTAAAGGAAAATAAAATGCAAACAACAGAGCAACACGTAGGCATGTTACTTTCCTATCATAAATACGAGAATAAGGATATGATTCACACTGTGCTTACAAACTGTATATGCCTTTAACAGTTCTTGTGATAAAATATATTCCAGAAATATCCAGTCACCACAGAATCAGTATAACAAACCAAACTGGCAAGATATTGGAATTAATTATTGGAAAAGCATATATTCTCTGCTTATGTAAAGAAGATACTGAATCTTAGACAAAAGTATCACTGAGCCATGTGTAGTGAGGAAAAAGAAAACTGATTCCTTCAACATCCAATTTTGTAAAAATGCTGCTTGCAAATATCAAGATACCGCGGCAGTTGCTGGCAGTTGGTGTTAGTCCCTAATTTAGAGATGGGCATCAAATTGTGCCTTATGTTAGGAGTGAGTTTTACTCATCCCGTAGCCCATAAGGAGAAAGCCAGGTTCCCGAAGAAGGTATATCTGAGACAGAGGACCACATTTTGTCATCGCACAGATAACCCAAGTCATAATTCAGGCATCTAAATGAATGCCTAGCACCGGGTAGAACTAATAGGTTCCAGAGAGCTTAGTAAGAGAACTGAAACAAGGAGACTTGCTGATATTAGATACACTTGGACTTTTGAAAATGTACAAGACAAATAAAGCTAAGCAAAACCACGGCATTATTATATGAGCTGATTCTTCCAGGACATGTTTATAGATATCATAATTTTTAGTTCTTGTTTCATTCCAAGCAAAAACTTAAGCTGCAACAGCCCCCGCACAGAAATACAGCAGCTTTCTCTACAAAGGATATAGCTCCCAAGCTTTCATAGCAGTATTATTGGTAAGGTAAATTTCCAAATTCTTTTAGAAAATCACAATGTAAGTGCTAAGTTCTCTGTCCTACTGTGAATTACTTGAAACAAGGGCTAGATACATGTCATTTCTCCTTCCACCTTACATTCACAGTCTTTATGTTCCAGTTCTGCATACTTCTCATAGAGTTGGCCCACGAAAAGCAGCATTCACCATAAGAAAATAACATGCATAATATAGGACTATGGCACACAAGTTAGCAGACTTCACTTAGCCATGTTTCTCATGAACAAGGTGTTTTTTTCCTGCAAAGCAATCTATTCTCAAATTAAAGGTCCACTGCAGCTTTTTCTTAAGACTACTTAACTGTAGGTGAAGCATCGGCACCTCTTTATTGCTTAAATGAAATGTGAAAACAAAATAAAAGTATGTTATTAATCTCTCAGACGTTGGTATATTTAACACAGCTTTATCACTGTTTAATTACTATATTTACTGCAATTACAGTGAAGTTCATTACATCTACAAACACAACAGTCATTGTGCTGTTTCTCTTCAAAGTAAAAAAGGAAAGTCTAAAGTTTTTACCTATTCTCATCAGTGTATGAGACAGCTAATTTTTTCCTACATCTATTCGCAGAGCTGGATGTGCGAGTGCTGCTAGGCATTTACGTATGATCCCTTGCTACCATACATACCAGCCAGATGTTTTTCCATGGTCTGAAGTTCTTTTGCTGCTAAGGAGTCCTTCAAGAGTTTCTGCCTTGGTGAACCTCCAGGTCTGACACCCATGGCATCCAGGGTCCAAACTGCTTGAGGCTTATACACAAAAAACCAAAAGGGAATACTTTAAATCTTATTTTACGTTTACACATGTAACAGTTAAGAAAATGATGTCCTCATTTAGAATAGTCAGTCTGGCGCTTTTTATGTGGAATACATAACATTTTATGCAAAATATTATGAAATATCAAGTCTTACTTTCTTTAACATAAATAGTAGGCATTACATAAAAATAACAGTTCTAAAGCAATTCAAATACACGCTTTCACACAAGCTCTTGTTTCACTTTCAGACGTGATAATAGGACAAAGTCTTCAATTATTTACATCCTGTTCAGCTCCAGTTACTTAGTGGAGGTTGCACTTTAAATTGCCATAACAATTGCCACCGTATCTTTGCAAAGCAGCACTTCTTAGGAATATCACATAATTTCCTCATCAAAGTTACCAGTGCTGTTCTATCACCACAAGTATTCCTTTCAGGAACAGCAACCAAATGATCAGGGCAATGTAGCAGTTTAGAAGGGATCCTATCAAACAGACCACCTCCCCAATCAACCTGTTTTCAAGTGGCCCTTTCGACTGGACCAAGCAGCTGGCAAAGGCAGTTTATTCACACAATGAAACTTTTCGTGCAATATTTTGTTTGAAGATTCTTAACACAAAACGCATTTTCTGTAGGAGTTCACAAAATATTTACTCTTTCTGCATCCATAGTATGTTCAAGGACATAAGGTGAGCTAGTAACCATGTTTTTTTTGGTACTGTAAAAAATAATAAACCTTCCTAGAGCTCTTTTGCCAATATTGGCAGCCACCTCTAATCCCCACCTTCCACATTAGTGCCTGTTATACTTTTCTACTTGAAATGACATGTAATTGAAATTACAAGCTTTTTGCTTCCCTTGGCAGTCAGCCAGCACATTTTAGGCTATACATTACACACAAAAAAAAAGGTAGTTTGGGTTAACTTACATACAGTTTTCTTCTGTTTACAGGTAAAAGGGAAGCAGGAAATATGAAGGCACCTGGGAATCACATTTGTTTCTGAAACGTAATCAGAACACTTTTGTCCTAAGCTTCAGTCCTGTTTTATTTACTGCTATTTGGACTAACATTTATTTATTTGTCACACTCAAGAAAACAAAATTTCAGACAGGTTAAAACAAAGCGCTCATTGAAATTTTTTTTTTATACATACATGTATTTTTTAAGTTCAGAATTACATTTTAGAGGATTATGTCTTTTTAAATGGGCATTTTCACTCCAGAAGACATCTGCCCTTGTGTCCACCCCATGAAAGGTCTCCTTGGAAGCACCAGCTGCATGCTGAGTGCAATGCCTGCCAGTGGGGCTGATCAACTGAACTTGTGGGGAGCAGGGCCCCCCCACCACACATCACAAGGGTCAGATAGGAACCGGGGGGGGCTCAAGTTTTACAATATGCAACATGATATCAGAAAAAATAAAAACACCAGCAGGTAAGAAGTGAAAAAAAGGGAAAATTTAAGTACATCAGATAATCTCCAAACTAAGAACTTTAAAGGTAAGAAATTATTCTTTTGCAGCTTTATGTACAAAATGCTCTATCTATTTTATGCAATTTGTTTTACAACAGGCAGGTCTCAAGCAGTGATTCACGGTATGTAATTCAAACTATTTACTAATATAACTTGCAAAATACGCCACTTATTTCCCCAAGAACCTTGATATTAAGTTCTCCAATCCAGTATTGCTAATTGTAGTAAGAATTATAATTACACATTTGCAGATGGTTTTTTATTAGCTGTGAAAGAATTGTACTAATCTAATATTATCAGTTAGTGTTTTTACAGAATATTTAAAATTGCAAGTTAAAAATCAAATTTTTTTGCTTTATGGGTCTGAATTTCCACATATTTATAAAAAGTCAATCTGATTTTGAAAACTTTCATATCAGAACACACTAATTTTGCATATATGGGGGGGGTGTGTGTGTGTGTGTGTGTGTGTATATATATATATATATATGTAAATAAGGCCTTAATAATTCATACTACCTCACTGGCACACTGCTGTTGCTCCTGATGCTGCAATGGAACCTTAGAATAGTTCTTTTAATGACTAACATGCTAAATGCTGAATTGTGACCCCAATGCAGCAAATAATTTATAGATTTAGTTAAATACTGAAGTTTAGGTGATTTAGAACTCTCAATTATACACAAATTTGGAGAAGAAATTAAGTTACTTCCCAGCATTGTTCCTGGGGAAAATAGTGGGAAAAGGTAGGAAAATTTCTAACAATTACAATTTAAATCCTGTATCACCAGAATATAGCTGAATTAAATATATATTGATAGCAAGAATTAAAAGCTTAATTCTTCCTTGTGCATGAAGCCTCAAGTTACTTCACAAATTGAATTATCATTAAGGAATGTCTTTATTTATCACAGAAAATTCATGTGTGTATTTATTCTAGTAAAGCAAATTAAAAGTTCCAAAGCAGTAGGGAAAACAGGAAAAAATTTATATAAACCAAAACACCTTAATCAAACTATGTTGTAGACATAGATTTTGCCTCTCCCTTATAAGTACTGGCATTCAGAATGCATTAGTCTCCACATCGAAGATCTTACATGTGGACTTATACAGAGGACATGAAAAAAAGAAGCCACATAACTCTCTTCTAAAAAACCTGATGTACAATTCTCACTGCTTTATCCCACAATTTTTCTCAAAATGCTTCTCCTCTGAAGGCTGAGGTGCTTCTAAAGAAAATTTGTCAAATATACGTGAGCAAAGAGAAATTTAAGAAAATTATCCATTTAACCAGCAATAGACTATATTACTTTATTGGAATGCAGTGCCAGTATTAAACATAGCACACCTTGAACGAGATCATTATTTTTAACATTTAATATCCACATCTGAGTAAATGTCATGAACCAATTTTTCCAGTTTATGAGAAATGTCTGATGAACATCATATTTATTCTATTTTTCCCTCATCTCTTATCTCAGATAGCATCTCATATCTCATAATATCTGAAAATCATTCCAAGTCATGAGAATGTATTATGGTATCAATTATGAAGTAAGTTTACAGGCATATTTCTTACTGGTTTGAAGAATTTGTGTGAATCCATTGCAAGAATGCATTTATCTTCAAAGCCTTCCTATAAGAAACCTCAGTTTTATTTCAATATTTTCTATGAAAAGATTGTCAAAGAATAGGTCTCACTGGAAGTCACAAGCAGTCCATGGAACAGATCTCTGCTCCTTAAGAGCACTAAAAGGCAACAACAGTTTAATCATTTTTTTGGGTTTTGGGGATACACAGCTGCAGCAAACAGTGTTGGATAGCTGAATTCTATTCTGAATTACTAGGCATTATAAAGAGATAAAAAATCATAATTAGCTAGCTACACACTATTTAAGCAAGAGCTTTATGAAAAACAAAACAAAACCACACAAAACCCCACAAAAGCAAATGAACTAACAGCTACTGCTTTATGGCTCCTCAGTAAATTAAGCAAAGGAATTTTCCAAGAGCTTAGAGAAATAAAGCTAGTTGCCTTTGCCCTACAAAGATGTAAGGTGGGCAGAGCAATAGCTACAACTAATCATCTTGCCTCCTTTTTGCAGTATTAGCAATAACAGTAGCCAGCTCCAGGCAACTTTACCTATGCCTAAAACCAGCACAGCCTAAATAATACATGTGCACATTGTTTGTCTGTTCATAAGCATGCTCACACAGATCATGTGCCTAAAAATACTCAGTTGAAGGCTGTACATTTCTGTAGTAAGATTCTGGTAATAAACATAATGATCTTATGTTTTCATTGTATCTTTACTTTTCTGTGCAATTCATTTTATTTGTTGCTCTTTCCCTATGCCACATGTCTGCAGAACTGATAAATAAAGCAGGGAGCTGCAGGTCCAAATCAATATGAATAAAGTGGGTTCAGAAACTGCTGCAAAATGTATTACACCTCAGTGTTCACCAGCACAAGACAGAAGGGAGATCTGGGAAAGAATTTCAAAGCAATGGCAACTGGAGTTCTGCTCCTTACTCCTTTAGCCCAATATCTGTAAAGTGCTTTGTGAGGTTCTTGTACTCCAAATTCTCAAAGAGATTTAGAACTTGATCTGGAATTCCTTATGTGCCAACTGATTTGATAACTGTGGTCAGAAATACTATATGTTCAGTTTTATTTAGCTTTATTAGTAGCACTTAATCAGCTGCCTGAAAGACTGCAGAATCAGTCAATACTGTCACTTTTCTTTATTCTTTAATACTGCTCTTTTTTTATTTAGGTAACAAAAACTGCCCCCTTCTTTTCACTTACTTTATCAACACTAAAGTGTCCTGTAAACCAGTACTGCTATGGCTGAACAGGAGTTAATATGTTCTCTAACAGATGTCCATAATTTTGCAACAAAGAACTTCTGTCAAGTTATATGCCCTAGGAAAAAAAGGCATATAACATTTAACCTACATTCAAATTTCTGACGCAATACAACTAGTGTCAAAATTCTGATTATATATCTTAAAAAAATTATTTTGTTGCTTGTTATGTTTTCTGCAAACTGCAAAGATTTTATTGAATTTCAAAATGAAAGAACCGATGAAAATATTACCAAGAATAATATTGCATTCTTTTAAAAATATATAAATTAGCCACACATTTTAAATGGGCACCTCTTATTTACCAGTTTCCAACTAAATGTTAACAAAAAGCTAAATCAAAGTTGAGATAGTATAATTTCAAATTTCATACTGAAATTTAGTTTGAATAATTTTGTTCTACTAATTTTGTAAAATTGAATATTATCTGGTGAAATGGATATTTTACTAACATTTAAGAACATACACAGTACAAAATGACTGCATTTTCAATGACACCTATACATGTAAGTCCAACAACATATGGTTTTGTATGAGATTATAGTAATCTATTTCAAAATATCACACTTCCTAGAATGAAAAAAATTAAACAGTTAGAGACCTATAATTTCAGAAGGGTTAGGTATATGAACTTTTTTTTCTCTCTAGGATGACTGTTCTGGCAAGTAAAATTTTTATCTCTACACAAAATCTATTTTTAATCAAATCATTTTTTAAAATTCCAGTATTATCCATAAAAGTAGATACTTACAGATCCTGCCACTTGAGAGGTACTCTGAAATTCATCAATATCTTCTTTAAGAGTTTCAACTCCGGGTACTTGAGCTGTTGCAAAGAGGTAGAAGACAAGTAAATAGCTCTAATTAAGTAACCATTAGTCACTTTGAAAAATAAAATGCCTATAAATTAACTGCTCGGAAGGTTAATGTGGCTCCTGTAAACACATTGCTTCTCAGTTACATTTCAATGGATTTTCATTTATGTCTAATTTTACTTTATATCTGATTTTACGTCTGATTTTACTTTATATGCTTAATGCAACGTGGAACAGTATCTCTAACATGATTAGAGTGACAAGCAAGCTTCCTTCAGCTGCCAAGGTCTCTTGTAGGTTATGTATTATTTTTACTATTAAAACCAAATACTGTTTGTATTTTATACAAGTGAATAGTAGATATTCAGCTTTAATAACATCAACAAAATGAAATTTAATTACTTGTTAAACTAATTGTACTACATTTAAAACCCTTGAAGTAAGAAGTGCTGGTCACTGTAGGCAATATTTAAGAGCCATGTAAGCTATTTTTCTGCCCATACTGCCACATTTGTAAAAGAATGTTTGTGAGAAGTCTAGAAGTCTTTGACACACACATAATGGCTTAAAACAGAGCTTATGTACCTATGTCAGAAAAAGCAATTTCCCAGTAACACGCTATGGAATTTCACTCTGTCTGATATTCTCCTAGGCACTTATATACTGTTCAAAAGCAGTCTAAAAACGTAAGATGCCCTGATCTCTCTTGGGTTCTGCAGTTTCCACAGTACCCTTAGTTGTTAAACATCTCAGACTATGCTAACTATAATAACAGAACTATACTGAAGAATGGCAACTATGGTTACCACATTCATTGCAAACACAACTGAAAGTGGAGGAAGAAGAGGAGATAATGCATGCTTATGGCCAAAGACTGTTCAAGAATTGGGAGATGATGTCACAAATTTGCATATCTAGTTCTCAACCCTAATTCCCACATATTTGCATCCTTATTAATTTTTTACCCTGGTCATGCAGTTCCACCTGGAATAGCACTACATGTGTTTCACACAATTCTATTGCTACTGAACATCCTCAACCTCAGACTTTTCTTCCACATCCAAACGTGTTTTGAACTTTCTACTATATTGGCACTTCAAAGGAAAAAATGTAGATAAGTTTTCAATTTTTTCAAGTAGAAACTTTCTTGTTTCTACAGGATAGAAACAGGAGCTGGCTAACTGCATATAATAAAAATAACAGTGACTCCTGTTTTACAGGAAATTAACTACTTATGTGAAAATTGTTTAGTAAAATGTATTTAGCAAATTAAATATTATGTATCACAGCATAATCTGTAGATCAAATAACACAACAGAATAGGAAAGATACATGTACACGTTGTGGCATAGTACTATATAATCTATAGTTTTCAGTCCAATTATATTATTCCAGGTCGGATAACAAAAGAAGCACGTCTTTGCCCACACCTCAGAAATATGTGGAGTTGCATACTACACTGCAAATTAACTCACTTTACAAATAGCTTTTCTCGGACAATTTGAAGAATGGTTCAGAAGTTCAGACTGCTACACTTTTCATGTATCCAATAGGAAATTTACTCTCTAACAAATTATTGTATTTTAATTCCTTCTACAAGAATGCATTGACTGCAAAGATCTTATTTGCAATGATGTCTTATTTTTTCTGCCTTATATCATGGTTTTCATGCAAAAGGTAAAGTACTTATCAGCAAAACAAGCTGAAACAAGTGAGACATGGTCCTATGGCATTTATAGGAACTGGAATTAAACAAACTCTTAAGCTTTAGTGATACTATTATTAATTTTTTTTTTTAACATGCACATTAGCAGATGACTTCTGTAGTTCTCCCAGTCTGAAAAACAGACTGGAGATTGACAGATGCAAATTTTTACTGGATCAGACATGTTCAGTGTCTGTCTTTTAAAGCCTCATCCATCTTGCTCATCTATCTGTACAGAACAAGAGTAAGGGTTAACGGAGAACTGATCTACGAGACAAACCTGATAGGTTTGGCATCTACAAGAGAAGTCTGCTGTGCAGTCACCAAAGCTGCTGCTTCTAATCAAAATCAAGAACCTAACCATTAAATTCTTCCCTCAGTTCTTTCCTGTGAAGTGGTCCAACGGGAAAGAAAAACAGTTTTGAGAGGTATATTTTAGTACAGTAAAAAGAAACTGCAGCATTAAAGTGTCTTGTGTTCTTCAATCTTGAGACTTGATTTCCATCTTTCATTTTTACTACTTAGATCAAACACAACTCTGTTCAATTTCGCAGGATTATACTAGAAGGAAATCAGTGTAGTGGTTAATTAGAACCAGATCCAAAATGACCGTGGAGTCAGTATAATGCCTGCTACTGCAGATGATCTTTTTACATGACCTATTACATTGACTTCTTTAGGTGAAATTGCTTTAGTAAGGTTCATTTATCAGAGCTGTTAGATCAGATGTGCTGTCAATTATATCTGAACCTATTTAATCTAAAATCAGCTCCAGATCTAACAACTTAACAATTTCTAACTAACCTAGAAACAGATCATTATCTAAAGAAAGCTACATTCAACTTTGGTGTGCATCAGCACCTTGCTTGCACATTCTTGAATAGATAGTTTACATCAGCACTTCCCATAGTTTTCTCTTGGTAGGGTCATTGGTACATAAGTAAGAGCAGAAAACAAATTCAAATAAATCCAGTAACTGAAATCAGTTAGTCACTTTTTCATTATATAATACAATTTTAAGAGGACATAATGAAAAATGTCTTTCGACGCGATGCCTTGGCTACTTAGCATTTTCTAACAATATCTTTAGGAGTCTCTTTTATCACCTTCACAGACATAGTATTTATTGAAAATATATACCAAATGCACAGAAAACAACATATATGTTGCATTTATAGTAAATACTGATGGAATGGGCAGCTGCCCGGTTCTCTGCCTGTTTGTAGTCTCTGCCTACTTGTAAAATCCAGCTGTGCTTTTTTCTTTAAATCAAAATGTGTTACTAGCCAATATTTTAGGAAAAAAATATTTTGAAAGGTTGAACACTTCTGAGAGCGCCTCTTGACAGAAAATTGGCAGTACCTCACAGATGATCTCAGTCCTTTTACTCCAAGAGTTTTGCCATTTTCTAGCTATATGACTAATGGGTTCATGTATATGCACAGGCATGAGATATATGTATTTATAACAACATGAATGGCATTGTCCCACCTATTCATCTACATTTTACTCCCTGTATTTTTATTGGGCATGATATTTTAGGGAAAATGTTCTCCATCTTCTTTATATCCATACTGACTACAGACTATCCAGAAGCACATAAAGTGGCCTAAGTTACAATGCCTAAAGCACTCTTGTGGTCCATACTCTGCAACAATGAAAGATCCAGCACTGCTATTATAAAGAATCCAGCATTTTCTGACAGTTTCACCTTCTTTAATCTTAATGTCTCTGCCACTTAATAACAGCTTGCTATTTTATTGAAGCCTACA
The DNA here is from genome assembly GCA_013389865.1 of Piaya cayana. NCBI lineage: Eukaryota > Metazoa > Chordata > Aves > Cuculiformes > Coccyzidae > Piaya > Piaya cayana. The sequence goes on along the minus strand of WAAB01011591.1, from coordinate 151,992 downwards.
GTATCAGAAAATGGCATATTTACACTTCAAGAACAAGGGCACACAGGAAAAAAAAGGAAAGCAGAGATTTGTTCAAAACAAATTGTTTCAGGAACTGTAGCACTTTTCCTAAATGTATGCCTTACCCCTCTACTTGCCTTTGCTCAATAACCCCTTTCCTATCTGAAACAAGCCACAAACACCTCCCTTCCTGGGGATGACTCTCATAACTGAAGAATTCTGCCTTCCTTTCGCAGGGCTTGAGTGCAGTCACCTATTTGGGTCTCTCTTGCTGACAGTCTTTATCAAGCTTGTAAAAACATCCTGTTTTGAGATTCTGAGTCTCCTTTTTTTTTTTTAATGAAATTATCAATGGCAAATGAATGGATGGAAAAACAGATGGCACAACTGTGAGGCCATGCATTCTCACAAAATCAGTTTGAAAAAATTGTCTTTAAAGACATTCTAGTTAATAATGCTGACATACAGCCATTTACAAGTGAGGCAAGAGAAATGAGCAAAGCTCAGACTGCTGTCATGCCTAACAGCACACACAGTAGCACTAAATAGCAAAGAGTAGATAGTTTAAACCAAAAAAAGTGAGTTCTAATCTGTTTTGCATTAATTAATCAACACAGCTATCTTGTCCGTGGCTACTGAAGACTAAACCGCAAATCAAACCCTCCAACTAATAGACTTGGTTGGTTCTGCCTGATGTAAGAGAATGGACCGAAAGATTTATCTTTGAAGATTCTCTGTTCAAACCTCTACTCCTTTCTGTCTTTATTCCAGTGACAGCTAAGATAAAGTTAACCTTTATCAACTTAATCTTTCATAGGAAAGTAGAGCATTCTCTGGCAAGATATCACTTTAGGAATTGCCTTTTCCATTAGATTTCGTGTCCTGGCTGCAGATTAGCTCAATGTATGATTATGTTTCCATAAGGGGCAAAAGTGTCCTTCAGATCTATTGTATAAACCCTTTCTTATTGTATTTTAATTCTAATCAGTGGTGCTTGAAAAGATCAGAGGACCATTCCTGATATTTAGTTTAAAAACAAGACAGAAATTCTATAACTCTCTTTATTTTTACTGTGTATTACTTGAATCCTATGGATGCATTTGTAGTTTTAAATTAAATTTTTCAAAGACCATTCTTGGGCATAAAGGCCACCTAGCAATGAAAAGCCCATGTCCATTAGGCTTTTTTATATCCAAACAGTGTGCTAGCATACAAACTGTCTCTTAAAAATGAATCCTGGTTCAAGGCAGCTTCGATATTATGCTTTGGAATTATTCTGAAGTGCTAGTTGCCCATGACAAAAACCATATTAGGTTGTCTTCTAACAGATTTCAAGTGCAAAGATTTGAGTTTAAATGCCCAGGAATGCTCTCTGGAAGCATTTAATCTTTTACAAACATAATCTCTAGTCTTAAATTCAAGATGCTGGGGTTTGATTTGTTGGGTTTTTTCAGTAGGAAATAATAACTTACCATCAGATTCTGACACTGCTGTCTCAGACATTTGAGATACCATGGAGACATCTTCTGGCCTTTCTGCCAAATTATCTCCTTGCAACCTAAATCGTGGGAAAATGGAATGAAAACATTTGCAATCATACTGCAGAAATAAGACATAGAAAAGTGTTATCTCTGACTACATACCTTACTCGTAACATGGTCCTGGTTAAAAGGGTAGCTTTGCTGAAAAGTTGGTGTCTATGGTTCAATCATATCAGCCCAGATTGTCTAGTAACCAAAAGTAGCCTATAATCAGCAGTCAACTGAATCCTAACTTAGATATTTTTGTAAGACGTAACAATGGTAGTGTTTTGGTCGCACCACGTGCACATGAAACTGCAAGGTTTTTTCTCTACATCAAAGAGTATTTTAATTGAACAGTGCTGAGTGATTGTGTCAGGGTGTGGGCAGTTTGGGGGACACAGCACTGGTCTCAGTGAGGAAAGATTAGGGCTGCCATGTGTTGGACACAGGTGGTTCTGTCTGACTCCAAAAGACCCATGGCAGGACACAGCTAAACCTTTCAGCCAAAACAGTGGGGCGTTGAGAAAAACATACTTAAAGAGCAAACAGTGCCACACCAGCAGAAGAGCGGGAAACTGAAAGAGTGGGAAATGGCAGCGGTAACACCAAAGGCAAAGAAGTAGGTGTTTCATGTCCTGAAGTAGATTGTGCTCACAGAGAGAAGCACACCAGAACTGACATCCACTGCAGCCCATGGAAGTCGCACACCAAAGCAAGTGGATATGTCCTGGAGGAACCTTAGCTCATGAAGAATCAAACAGTGGACCAGATTTTTTTGCTGAAGGACTACAGCCCATGGGGAGAGGCCACACTGGTGTGGGGGGAAAGTGTGAGGAGGAAGGAGTGGCAGAGAGGACCTGTTATGAACCAACCACAGCCCCCCATTACCTGTCTTGTCTGTGCCATTCAAGGGGAGGGGAGAGGGGTCTGGAGTGAGGGAGTGAAGCTGGGCCTGGGAAAAGAAAGGTGTAGGTTTCATGTTTATGGCTTTGTTTCTAATTTACCTAAACTTATTTTTATTGGCAATAAATTCAAACTAATTTTTCCCAAGTCAAATCTGTTTTGCAGACAACAGAAGCTGGTAAGCAATTTCCCTGCCTTTATCTCAACCCACAAGCTTTTTCATCCTCTTCTCCCCCACATCATTCTGCTGAGGGGAGTGTCTTAGTGGAGGACTGGCCCTTAGCCAAGGTTAACCCACCACAGGGAAATACATGCAAGAACATTACCTCCTCCTTTGCTACTTTTTAAAAGAAAAGTGTAATAATTATGGCAGGCTGCTTCTTCAGGCTTTCCTACTGCATCAGTTAACTGCAATGCCTTGACAGCAATCTAAATGAGCATCTCAAGAGTCCTAGTATCCTTCTTCAGGCTCTTGTGAATCCTGAGTAGGGAATGGTTTGTAGCTCTTAACGCAATGTAAATTAAATTTACATAAATTTATCTTAACTTGAATTTATTCAGACATGGGGAGAATAAGGAAAATACAATTCAATTTTTCAAAGCCTCTTCTAAAAAAGCTCTTCTAAAGACGGTAGTCAAATCATAAAAATGCACTGAAAGAAAACTCTGGGGAAATAAATAAGTGATTTCTTTAAAAAAAAATCCTTTTACGCTGTATTCTAACTCTCTGCAGCTGCTTTACACTAAACTTTGAATTAACCTTTAAAACCAAGAACCCCCACATCTGCACTATCTGAATTTCACATTTTAGGACTCTCAGAGTTATTTAATATATTTGTATCTTAACTCATTTATTAGTTTATATCTTCTGAAAACCACCACCATCCCACAACGTGCTTCCTTGCATAGCCCCTGGGACAGTTTATTTATGATGCAAAGCTCAATGCAAATTCTAATTACTCTTACCTGAGGAGACAGTTCCACAGAACACAAAATACCTCAAGGCAACAAAGTGTAAAACCTAGAAGCTGTAAACCTAATTTTGAAAATTACTTCTATGAATCCTATACCTGGTTTGTAAAGCTCTACTAACCAATTCTTTAAAAGCCTAGCTGGTCAAACAGGTTCTTCTAAAGATGGCAGTCAAACAGAAGTAAATAAATTTGTACCATTATCATAAAGATATTCAAATAGGGAGAAAACAAATTGCAAATGAAATAACCATGAAAAAAAAGGAAAATCTCAAATATCACATCATGTTCCTTTGCATTAAAATTTGTCTGTCCTCATTCATTACATACATATGAGTGCTTACTGCAAGCACATATTCAAGCTTATAAGGGTATACATAGAATCACAGGAACTGGAAGCTTATTTGTGTTTAATTAAAGCAAAATTACTCCTAACCTCTCTGCTTATACCACAGTCATTAAAAAATTATCTCTATATGTAGCACTGCTTCTTTTATCTGATCAGAATTTTTATAATACATTCCTTTTCTAAGCTTTCATAAATCCAAATCAGACATGAACAATTGCAATTATTCTCATCTTATTCTAGAAATTACATATATATAAGTGATCCATTACTTCATTAAAAATATGCACAAAAATTGTGCAAATTGTGAAAATTTTATTTGGTCAGAAAAGCCATTTTGTATGATTCCTCTTTTTAGGAGGAAAAGCCTGCAAGAACTGGGTGGGTTGATGGGCGAATAAGACATTTGACATGTCTGGACTTCTTTTCACTTCCAGTTTCAACTTATTTATGTATTTATTACATATGGATTTGTATTATAATAGATTCTCATGTGACTCAGGCAACAAAAACCACCAAAACCACTATTGTTTGCCAAAGGAATTCTGTTACTTGAATTATTATTTCTTTTTAAAAATATTAATACTATTCATAAGATCTCCACAGTAAAATGAAAAAATTCTTAGCAACAGATTAGGAAGAAGCATATATCTAGAAGAGCTTCTGAATGTGTCAGATATAGTTTCTAATCTGTCCTTGTTTATGCTACTTTGTTCCATGGTTCATTCTTGCTGAATGTCTTCCAAGAAAACTGTGTTGCACCATGCTGCAAGCAGCAGTAATGTTGGAAGGCCTAAGATATGAGATCCATTTATCTTGTCCCTGGTTCTAGAAAAGCATTTTCATCTCTAACTCTTTTTCTTTCAGACTAGTTATACATAAAAGTGTAAACTCCAATGTAGACTTGATTATAGCCAGATAACAGACAAAAATTCCATTAGCAACAAAAGGATTAAATTATGATCAAAATGTTGTGCTGGAACTTTTAATCCACTGCCTTGGAAACAGTGATTATAAAAAGAGAAAAGTATATGAAAGTCACACCGCTGTTTGAAAATTTGAAAAGAGCTCAGTTTTCCCAGCAAATTTTGAAAATCTTGGCTGCTATTTCCAGTCTGTGGTCTTAATAAACTAACAAACAAATAAACAAACAAAAATAAACACAAAAGGAAGTCTAAACTTGATACCTGATGGCCAACTCCATTTCTGTATGTATTCTGTTTATACTGTGATCTCTTCATTAGAGGCCATTGTTTTAGTTTTAGTTTAATCCAGCCAGCTCCATATTGGAACTTCAATAACTACAAAACCAAATAGCCACCAGGCAAATACTTCAATTTCCTTTGACCCAAAAATGCATTTTGTAGGACTTGTTCCAAGAAAATTGCCGAGGACTCCAGCGCTAAAGACATGCTAAGTACTACAGGATGCATCAGCACCATTATACTGGGTCTATTGCTACAAACAAGTTTGTGGGTGTATGAAACATAGTCATATTGCCATCATGATTTAGAAAATATGATACTATAAAATCATGCAATAGGAGGACATAACAATTTCATCTATTTTCTTGGAATGCATCATAGCATAACAAAATCCTGTACTGTCTCACAGCAGAAGGAAACAGCAAATCGGACAAACAGAATGGGACTCAGGCATTTTGGGTATTTTCATTACTTAAACTTAATTGTTGGAAAATGGGGCATGTAATCAAGACGAGTATACTACAATTTGATATTTCTATAGAACTCACCAGGTATGAAACTTAAACTATTATTTGAATCCCAGTTGCTGAAATAAAATTAAAATGAGGTTAACTCCGTGATGCACATTGCATAACCTCCCACCAATGATGCTGTGGAAATAACTTACAAGAAATCTCATTTTGACTAATACAATAACTTCCTTTTGAGTATCTTCTTTCCTTGGTAATTTTCACTGCTTGATAACACCTCAGAAGGCATTGCTCTGTGGTATCACAATTACCAACAGTCATAATGAAACCCTTATAAATCCCAATGACTACAGAGGTTGAAAACAGCTCACTGACTGTTTGATTTCATCCTATAGACAGTGCAAGCAGCAGTACCCTAGAGAGGTATCAGACACTTTTTCGTAGTCTACTTCCAGTTGTTACTAAAAAAAAAAGTGAAATAAAGCAGACACTAATGGCCATAAACGTTTTATCTTATTTCTAAGTTGACAGAATCTTCCAGGGGAACATTGTACAGCATGCAGGTGGGCTAGGGATTCAGTGCACATCTGCATTTCCTGCCTGCTAGAGGAGCTCAAGTGGAGTCCAGCCAGAAGGGACTGACCAAGTGCCAGAAAATCTCAAGGTTCTCTGTGGCTGGCCTTTGTGAAAGACCCATTCTAGCACCCAAAAACTGATTCCTGAGCTTTTCTGACAGCACAACTTAACAAGGAAATGCCTCGTGGGCTGACTTTATTTTTCTTCATAGCAAACTACTCATCCTCCCATCCTGTTTTCAAAAACGCAATAACACCCTTGTGGCAATCAGATCATTAGTGTCAAGAAGAAACACTGCATTGTCATTTTTCTTCTAGAATTACTTAGCCAATGGAAATAAATCAGCATAGTATGAGCAGTCATTCTACAAGATCAGCCTTGCTTTGAGCTTTAAGAGTCATCCAGCGTATCATTCATTTCTAGACTGTGCTGTCTGTCTGAATCATATAGAGTCAGATTCTTCCATGTATATGCATAAAGCAAAGGGTATTCTTTTAGTACTAAAGAAAGAATAAATGAGTTGTAGGAACGAATACATGCCGTAAGGCTTTTTTAAAGTCTGAGATTTCTATAGGAGTAATGTATTTCTCGGAAGATGAATTTGAAAAACTCAGAGCGCTTCCCTTTTAGTTTCTGAAAATTATCAGTAAGTCCTTTTTGATACTACAACATATTACCTAATTATTCCAGAAATAGTAAAAGTTGGAGCTATCTATATAATTTTATCTAATTACAGTTATATAGAAGTAGACAGAAGAAAGGACCCTCACATAAGGAATTTCTGTTCTCTGCAGTATGGCAATCTGAAATGTTATATACCTTTTTAACACAGTTCACTCAGACATATTTCTTAGTGATCTTTTCTTCTAACCAAACTGAAGTTACTTAAGCAGACTGTGTGGTGAAACTTGTCACTACCATCTGAAAGTTAGTCCTTCCCAAAATTCAACATATTTGACAAGAAAATAAATGTTGATGGTATCGTAAGTCCAAATGAATTAATTGTTCTTCCTTATTGTAATTCACAACATGGCAGTTCACTACAATTCCACAGTCTTTCTGTGTGATATGTGACAGAATTAGCAGTCTTGTTTTCAAATCTCTGATAACCATCAACACCCAATGTACATGACCTATTAAGAGGACAGCTTCTTGACATTATGGTAATTGCTGAGTTAGACCTCACTCAGAAGCTGAAAAGACAAGATGATGCTACAAAACAACTCATCCCAAAAATCAACAACAACAAAAAAACAGTAGGAGAAGGAGGATTACAATTTTTGGACAAACTCTGAATCCCTAGATAAAGAACTACAGGTAAGAATTATATAATTACTGTGTATGTGCCTGTCTCTCAAATACTGGTACATGGCTATGGGACTTCATTTTCAACATAGCAAGCTAGAGCTGGATAAATTTGTTCAATTACTGATGTTCCCCACAGGTGAAGAACAACAGAAATTTTGAAATTCCACTTGGGAAGAAATCCTGAAAATCTCTTATTTCAAGAAAATACAAAGGTTTTGGCTGGCTTTTTATTAATAAAACAAACACGTCTAGGGGCTCCAAGACAGTATAAGGGCAATCCCCAAAGAAGTGGGAAATTACATGCCCAAGAACTGCAGGTCCAGCCATTCTCTCTGCTCTGCCCTGCCCTGCCCTGCCTCAGCTAAATTTGGTTGAATCTGGATAATTACTGTAAAACACTTCGGGTTTTGTGAATCATTATTTTATAAAGAACACAAATTTCATTAGAAAACTCCTGATCTGCTTTGCTGAAGACTCTGCTGACTTGTTTCAGATAAACACAGTGAGAAGTAGAGGAAAGTTCAGCCATGAATCCTTAGATCTTTTAGAAAAAAAAGCAGTAAAGCTGGTTTTATGTTCACCCAAGATCAGTGTACATTTTTAAGTCTACAACTGGAAAGAAAAGTTTTCAACAAAAACAAAGGTAGTGCCATGTTTATATTAGAATTTTAATTAAGGATTTTTTTGGCTTGTTGAGTCAATGATTTTGCTTATATTATTTCAAAGTAGGCTAACTATGCTCTTGAAAAAAATTCTAACAGTTATTAATTCAGATCAAAACGTGTAATATACATTTTGCAAGATTAATGAGTACCATGAACTTATTAACAAAAGGAACTTATTAAAGTCTAAGATGATGGCGTTTCTTTGGCAACCAAAGGGAATTTCAGTCAGAGAGAAGGAGAAGGATAAATTTGAGTTCTTAGGCTTCCTTTTTTCTTTCCCTCTTTCAAATCACGTGGGGTTTTTTTTCTATAATTTAAAACATTATGTCTACATGGCTCTAATATCACTGTAATACAGAATTATAGTTTCCCTAAAACAAATCCATAACTCCAGGAAATTATGGCAACGGAGATCAGACAACAGAAGTCCTGAGAGCCCCACATGCTTTTAGGTTACATTGAATGTTTTCTTGCACCTTTCCCTAGCAACCTCAACACTACACCAGTAACAGTACTCCAAATTATATAACCATTTGTCCTGATTTACCTAAAATATGGTGAGTTTATTTCATTCTTTGATCTCAAATATACTGATCCAAATTCTGATCTCATGTACCTTAACTTACTGTCTCCACAAGTTCTGCACTCCTTTGTACTGCACTCCTTTTTACTGGTGTAAAATCCAATGCTTCTCTAGCACGTAAATATAAAGCCAGGAATTTCTGACCTATTCCATTTGTTCTACTAATGTCTTTTACAAAAATAAAAATGTTAAAAATGTGCTAGCAAAATTCTTAATGTAGTCACAGGTACAGAGACAAAAAGATGTCAGTTTTCCAGTATATATTATACCAGATAATACAATGCTAAAATCATTAAATAAATTTTAGTAAACAATAAACAGGCAAAAGCACTCTTTTGCTGGTAAAACTCTCCACTGCTTTAGCTACATAGTCTCACTTCCTAATGAAGATCAGTTTTTTTCAATAAGTTTATACAAATTTCAGATCAATAAACTACAGAAGAAAGATGTCTTAGGTCTATGGGGGCAAACAACAGAGAATTTTGAATTCAGTGAATAATGAGAGTGGCTGGTACCTCTCAAGTCTGAAGTAATAATGGAAAACTCTGCGACACATCAGCTTGTTATATTTGAAAGTCAGTGAAATAGCTTCTCTTTGTACCATAGGTTAAAATGCAGGAAGCGTATGCACTGAAGAGGAATGAAGCCTAAAGACTACTGGATTATCCTGCAGAACATTATCCAGGAAGGTAGCTGTTTCCAAAATTAAACTGTAAGACTATATGAATAAATACAGATATTTAACAAAATTTCTAAATAAAATGAAGAAATATAAGCCTAGTGACATATTCAGCACGTTCCCCAACAGAGATGTATAACCCCTTTAAATCCATTTAAATTAAAGTGGTGCAAAGCTCTCAGGCAGGTGGATGTTGTTACTACCATCAATTCTATTTCTGTGAGATATACATTGTATTCTTTGATCAAAGGTACAGTAAATCTAAAATAACTCTGTTTTCACTGATACTATTCAAACTGCAGTCTGTTTCTTACTTTTGCACTCACTTTCTCAGTGCTTCACACTAAAACATGGGAAATTATTTGAAAATTCATAAAAACTATAGTTAAAAAGGATTTTGGTTGAAGTCCATTCTATTTTTGCAAATTAAAAGCATTATTTTTCAGTCATTCTTGAAGATTTTTGCAGAAAGTTTCCATGTCACTAATATGTAACTCGCAGCCATATTTTCAGTTGGTAAAACCAGAATATCCACACACTGAGCAAGACTTACATACTGGCACAGCCTGCAAAATAATGTTTTCTGTGTGCTGTTTGCCTTTTCAAAATGTCTGAATGCAGGTCTTTGTGCATTTAAATAAGTAAACTCCACAGCTATTTCTGAGGAGAATCCAAAGTGGAAGTATATTTCCCAGAGCAAGGAATCCATAAAGAGACTGTATTATCTAATCCTTTTAGACGATGGGGAATTAAGCCATTCTTATGGCGATCTTTTATCTGCTGCTGGCTTCAAACCATTATCTCACAGGAGAAAAATTACAGTCTTTGTCAGCCTTTTCAGACTTAATACTCTTTCTTCCCCTGTGAACCATTATTTCTAGGACTTGTGAGAGTTGTGTGTGCATGTCTGCATGTGTGTCTTTAAAAGCTATAATAAACTGTTATTCAGAGCCTCAAATTATGATCAACAAGCTTCTCCAACCTCATGATCTCCTGGCATTGTCCCCATACTGTTTGCATCCAGAAGCAACTGTTATTGCTGGTATACATCATAGCATAGCACCAAACAGAAAGAATCTATGAACATAGCAATAAAGAATTAGCTTGCAAAGCACACATCAAAGAGAGCTAGGGAAAAGAAGGGAGAAAGGCTTGGGGAAGCACTTGTGTTTTTAAATTATTGAGTGAGTTAAATTTGTTTTGTAGGCAAAAGGACAAAGATATCTTGACAAGATCTACAAATGAAGGACAGAATGTAATGGATGTTACTGTCTATTGAACTGAGATATACAGTAATATTCACTTCATTTGCAAACATGCTTCTACTACTTTCATCATTAGAAATCAAGATTAATACATTCAAAAGAATTAAAAAACACTTTAATTCTACTCCATATGTTTACAAATGCATCAACCTCCTCATACCAGTGCTATCTTTTTACAACCAGCCTGAGATAAAAAAATGTATGCCACTGCGAACTGTGATGTTTTAGTGGCACATCATTCATTCAAAGCAATTTATTCTATGTTCTTCCTACATAACCACAACCAGACACTAATTCCCTGTCAGAGAAGTAACAGTAGGGCTTTCTCCAGATGAACTTGGGGCACTAAGTACCACATTTCCAAAAATAGTCCCATGAGAACATGATAGGACTACTATGTATAAGATGTAGTTCACTTGCAATTTTTTTGTACCACAGGCATATGTTTCAAGTCTATAATTACTAATGTGTACGTTTATTTCTTCAAACACAGTTATTCCATTTCTCTTCTGCTGATTGACATTTATGTCAAAACCAACAAGTCTACATGACACATGCAGTCTTTAGGGAAATAAAATAGCTGTTAAAACAAACACAGCCAGAAATGCTTTGTCTCTGAAAAAACTGCACAATGCGAGGACATAGATATACACTGTCCCTTTCAAAGAGATATATGTTTTATCTGCAGGATACAGGTTTCTTAACAGTTTGCGTAATTCTTGATAACACATGATTTTTTATTTTCATGGTATTTTGTGGAACTTCTGATAAGTTTGAAATTATTGCTTGGTGGATTTAACCAGTGGGAAATTCTGCTGAAAATTAGGGGGGAAAGAAGGCTGTTCCTGCTAGGATTTCTGTTTGAGCACTTTATATAGCAATACTGTCATATCATTCCCTTCCCAAGATACAGTTGAGATTGTGAAAAATAGAGACCTTGGCCATTGTTTTAAAACACATGTTCTTTGTAAGTTTGCCATACAAATAATTAAGATTTGATATTAAAAAATACAATATCTTGTGCATTTTAGAGGTCAATGTTAGATATTCAAAAGAAACAAGAGTCAGTGAAAGAAAAGGCAAGCCAGCGTGTTACTCCACTAACTCTTAAAAATTCATTCATGTTCTCTATCTCTGATAGCCTTAAGACCGCTAAAAATATTTTCTGGAATACTTTTTTCTTTAGTGCTTTCCTATTTTTTTTGAAAGAACATGTAAGGTACCAAACTGGTACACCACTCCAGAAAAGGAAAGATAAAGTCATTTATTTTAGCTGGCTTTAACACTTAGAAAATCAACAGATGACAAGGCAGACACTATTGTGGTTATTTATGCATCAGAGCTGGTCAAATTCATTGCTGCCCAGATTCAACTAAGCCAAAAAGCTAAATGAAATTTTTTTCACTATTTTTTTTCTGTCACATATTTTTCTTATTTTTGTTAATATTTTTTTTTCTACCTTAACAGGAGTTCTAAGTAGTAAAAGGAAAAATACAGGCTTCCTTCACAATTTTCCAATGTGAAAGGAAATTTTTTAGGAGCCATAAAGCATTACTATGCAGTTTGAGTTGCTTGTTTGCCACTCTTAAAAAGGAAAATATGTATATAAGGACAAAAAATTCAACTCTCTGAAACAACAGGTCAAATAAAACTAAGGTTACAAATAAAGGGGAAAATGGGGAAAAAAAGGGAAAATAGTGACACAAGTCATCTGGAATGTTTAGTACTTTCTCCTCTGTAAGAATAGTCACTTAGAAAGAGTACAAAGACAGAAAGCTAATACGAAATGCAAGATAGGAAAGAAAGTACTATGTATATGTAATCAAAATGTTTAGCAACTTTTGATGACATAAATTCTTACTAGTCTATGTATGAGCTCCACTCTGAGAATTTTCTTCCCAAAATTATTCCTGTACCGACCACTTTAGTTTGGAAACAATTTTTCCCTTGATACTCTGAAATCATTTATTCCCAGATTTTAGGAATATTAACAAACCATTAGTTTCTGCCAGACATCAAGTCATTAGCCTTAGCACTTCTGGGCAGATATACAGAAACTAATCTTTGTGCAAATATATGTACCAAACCACATCTATACCTGTAACCATTCCCCAATATTACATCACAGAGTACAGAGACCAATTAGGGATTATATAGCGAATTTGAGAGGTTATTCTTTCTGACACATATGTATATTATTAATTAGAAATATAACTTGTATGACAGCACGCCAAGTTTCCTGTTTTTCTGATGCGTGATTAGACAGAAGTTTAAAGAATTACATATTTCAAAGGCATTTGCACGTAAAAAAAAGACTAAAATTTTATGAAATACACAAATACACAAAATACAAATCCTGTTATATTTCTGTGTAAAAGGCTACACACTAAACAAATCAAAATCCATTTAAATGTATAAAATTACCTAAAATGCACCATGAAGAATAAAACTAGCAGAGAAAAAGGGGTCACAATGATTCAAAATCAAGAGGTCAATTAAAAAAAACCCAAAAGAAAAGAACTTAGTAAGGAATGTAACAAAAGATTCAGATGCATGTCTTCTGGATACTCTACACCTTCTGCTCTGACAGAATATTCACTAGGCATTTGCACAGAACTTTGACGGGCAGCAAAGTAAGCTAGAAAAAAGGAGAATTAAAACTATAGGTCAGGTCTAAATAGGCAATGACCCAATACATTTATCTTGTTAAATCATGATTTTGGTATCAAAAATTAGTTCCCCTTAAATCCAAATTTCTAGTCGTATGCATCCCAGGAGTCACCATTTGTAGGTTACTCCCCACAAAAGATTAAATGAGAAAGAATGTTATATTTATAAAGTCAAACGGGGATATAAAGACATTCTTTGAAGACACATACACATTGCTCTACTCCTTACTCTGCTAAGAATAGATAATTTAACATTCCCAGTGATCAGTTTCTCTACTGTCTAATTCCATCACCTTTTTGTTTATATTAACTCTGCAGTTAAAGGAATTATTACCTTTCATGTGAACAATCTGTGACACCTTCCTTTCCCCAGCTGTGGAATTAGACTGGGATTACATGCCTGGACAAGACAGGAGAATGCATCCCACTACAAAAGACAAGTCAGCTATATCAATGGTTTTCTGACTATCCTGAAGGGATGTAGTGCATAGCTGAAGCTGAGGTAGGCTTCCTTTCTTCATTTGAGAAAATCTTCCAGGAGCCATCATCTTTAACTGCTTTTTAAATGTAGCCTTATATCAGTACTTATGATCTTCCTCACAAGGGTAAATGATTTTATTAATTTCTTTCCCCTTGTTGTCGGAAGTCTCAGTAGTGTTGTCTGTGGACAGTATATACAATAACACGGCTTGTTTAAGCGCAGTTTTTTCTCTATTCACATTCATCTGTTTTTCTGCTTTTGATAGTTAAATATGAGCCACTCGTCAAGCTTCAGATACTATTTTCTGCCCAGCTCATTATCAAATTTTCCACCAAATACTTCTTAATGACTTCAAATCTCACTAAAATTTTAATAGCTTGACAACACTCAGATAAAGCATCTCCATATAGACTCTTACTCCGTAAGATTCTAAAATGGCTGAAGCTAGATCAACACCAGAGAATTCCCCAACCAAACAATTAATTCCTGTTATTTTCTAGAGAGAGCAAATGATGGCAAATTCAGACAACAGTTCTATTCTTTCCACCATTATACTTAAATCTATGACAAATTATATCTGATTCCTTCAGTTCTCTTGTCTCCTCTCCAACACACTCATGGTCCTCATGGCTCTATGTCATGAAGAACTGCTTGAAGTCTAGCAGTGTATTACAGAGAATTTGCATGTGATTCTTACGTTTCACGTAGTACAAAGTAGTTTATATGACTGTATCCCAAGTACAGATGGAAGTGGTAGAAACTACATAGTGGAAAACTAAACTTACTAAAACATCACAAAAATTTAGATGGTTAAATAAAAGTTTACTGGCCTTGACAAATAAGCAAATTGTCTTCTCATTTGGAGGACAACACATCTTAAAAGAGTCAAAGATTCAGATGGTAAGGAGGACAACAACAGAGATTTCACAGACAAGGCAAACGATCATGAGGATTTTTGATTATTTTTTCCAAACTAATTTTTCAGAGAGCATCTGTAAATGGTAGCATGCCCAAAGCCTCTAATCTATTCATTTATTCTACGGCAGCAGCTTAAGCACACAAGTTACTACCCTTGAACTGTACTTACATCCCAATGGTGATGGTTAAAAAAGCCATATTTACTATTTTAATATAAAGATGTACTTTGTTTATACCTATACATTTGCTTCCTCTAATATGTTAAAAGGCCTTAGGACATCATGCTTTTGCTGTAGTTAATCTTAAAATATTAACTAAAATACTGCATTTCAAACCTACATTTGTATGCAACTAGTGCTTCTTCCCAACATTCTTGTTCAGGACCCTTCAAGCTTGTGGCACAGTATGTTTTCTATAATCCCATTTCTTTTTTAATCACATGCAACCCCTTTTTTGTATTCCACTGATGTTAAGAAGAATGAAAGCAGCCCTTGCACTATTAAAAACAAAAAGCTTCTTACTTCCAGGAATGCATTGGCAAGACTCCACAAGAACAAGATTTAACTTTTGAGCATGGCAGTGGGCATACAAGGCTAATGGGTGGTCCTTACCAAAAAAAAAAAAAAAAAAGACGCCTAAAATTCATTCCATAGTACATTACTATTATCTTATACCTCATGTCTGATTAAATTTTTGCAAAATGCTTGATGTGCAAGTCACAACACAAAAGGAATATCAAAGTGTTGTTTGGTTTTTATAAACTGTCATTTAGATCTTTATTTAACACATGTGAGTTTTGCTTATTTGTGAAGGTCTGCTACAATTCATCAGCCAAACCGGAAATTCATTTGTTTTGCCTGTATGTGAGAAAGGAGTCACATATTTTTTTTTACAATATTCTCCATTCTCTAGGTGAAAAAGGATTTTTAAATTATAATAATTTTGCTCAAATAATATAAATCCAGAACAGTTGTACTAAAAGCGCCTTTGCTAATTTTCCAGACTAAACAGCAAGAAGTAAAACTTCCAGACACAGAACTTCTTGTAGCCTTCTTTTCTTTATCCATAAACCTTGTTTTGTTCCACCTTGCGAATGATGTCACCCCTTTATTTAGATGACTTAATACGCTGCTTAACTTTCACTGTAGTCCAAGAGCAGCTATGGGAATAACATTGTTCTGTAGCTACTTTCCCATTTGAAAAACCACTTAAAGCTGTTACCCATCTGCATTTCGCTCATCGTGTGTGAAACATCTATACAGAAAACAGTAAGCTCTCTGTTTTTTACAGCTATATTCCAGTCTAAAAATCAATTTATACTCCAGTAGAATTAACCCTTCCTTTCATTTCTCTTTTTCTCTCTTTGTTTTTCAGCTTGTTGGGTTTGTGGGTTTTTTGGGGGGGTGGGTGTGCTTAGTTGGTTATGCGGGGAACTGAGGGGGAGTTAATCATAGGCTGTAAAATCCAACTCGGAATGACAGCTTGAAAGAATCATCCATCTTTACCTCCCAGATGTCTCAGCAGAGAACTTTACCTTTTATTAATATTACTGGGCACTATCTATTATTTGAAGATGGCTGGTGAAATTATCCGTGTTGAATCACAGAACGTTAGACATCAGTTTCTAAAAAAAACTTTTATTCTAGTTCAAATTGTGTCCATTCTCAGTCTCATCTGGTATGATTTATGTAAAAGCTCTTACTTTTGCCTAAGAGGCTTAAAGCAAGGGAGAATAAAGGATTTTGAAGGGAAGAACTGTTACTGTGCAGAGTAACAGCCTAGTGACAGAGAAAAACGGCTACACAAAGCATTTAATACTAGCTTGAACCGCATGCCAGTTACTAGTAAAGGGATAAAGCTGTACTGACAGAGAAAAGAGGGAACCAGAAGCTGCAAGTATTGACCTCCTATTATTACATTCTAGAATCTGTATCCTGGTTTTCTCATATATTTGAGTGGTACAATGGGAAGGAGCTAAACTGGAGCTAAACAAAGTCCAATGACAAATATCTCAGTATGGTGGAAGCAGTTGGTTCAGTTCATTATTCTCACAGGTCACTATGCTCCTATGTTTAGTCCATTTCTAGGAAGCTTCAGAAGCCATAGAGAGGTAAGACATATTGCTGTACTGTACCCTCCTGCAGGTGCTTTCAGTGGGCATACAGTACTAAAACAGTATTCATCTGAGGCTAAAGTAACCCACACACAGCTGTAGACCTGATCTCTCTAATTCTCAAATAATGAAGGAGCTCTAATGATCCAGGGAAGAAAATGTAATCCTAGTAGCAGGAGGGTCTAAAACTTATATTCTATTTTAATGAAGAAGTGGGGTGGCACTTCGAGAAGTCTATCCTTTCCAAGCGAGACCCAAAAAATTAAGCCAAATTAAGCTAGAGCAAGTACTTCTTCAATTGCTCAAATAAATCCCTCTCAGAGGAGCCCAAACATGTCCAAAGAAGTAGGGAACCATCTAAAGAAAGTATGACAAAAAGTAAATTAACTGGAAAGTAATCAGAGCAGAGTAATTTTTAAAAAATACAGCAAGGTGAAAGAAGTAGATTATGCAAATGCAAGAGTAAAAATAAAGTTTTTGTCTTAGCCAAAAAGCACATTCCTTAACATTTGGAACTCCGCTAATCAACTTTAAAGTAAAAAGCCCTGTTCCTCCAACAGGAGGCCAAAATACCTTCAGCAAACCTGATTTGGTAAGCTGATTTGACAAGCCCTATTATCTACAGAACACCCACTGCTGTTAATAACTCCATTCATTTCAGATCATTTTTTACAGCCAAAAAATGGGTAACATTAAGAGGAAAGACACCTGTTTAATTGTAATCTAAGTATGCACAACTTATACTGACTTATTTTTCAACTGTATTTGAATGTGCCTACACCCAAATCTCATAGTATTTATATATAAACTGTACAGCACACAAGACTACTTAAAGAATATGAAAAAAAAAAAAATTGCTAAACAAATAAATATCTTAATAGGTTCAATATTATGACCTTACAATAAATACTAGGCTTTGTCATAATGATCTAAATGTCAACAGAGAGAAATTTTCATAGACATGACCCAAATACTACGGCTGTCATTTTATAGCAGGTAAAACACCCTGTCATTGTGTCCTTGAAGCCACTTACTTCATGCAACTCTCTCCATCCACTACTTCAGCTGCTGTGAGAAGACATTGGCTAAATCTGCTGTAGAGTTATCAAAAGAGAAGAGAAGGCTAGCTGCACTAATAACTGCCTTGAAGTAAGAGAGGAAACGTGTCCTCAGAGGCAATAAGAAGGAAGGAACACTCCAAAAGGAGAGACTTCATCATCTTGAAGGATAAATGCTAGTTGCTTCACTACTGAATACAACAGCAATACTCAGTTGCCTCTTTTGGCTTTCCTTGCTACTGTTGAGATGGAATATTTTTTAAACACCAAAATTTAAAAAAACTGCTAAACTGCAGTGAGAGTGAAAAGAATCACAGACAAGTAGGGATCATCTAGTCCCTCATCGACTTCATTAAATAGGGTAGGGAATGAAACAAAGGTGAACAGGTGAAATAAAGCACTGCTCTGCATTCTCTTATAAGTGAAGTGACAGGACAAGATTTTATGAGATCTTTCATATTTTAGACTGTAGAGTTGTATAGTAGAGCCAGCTAAAGGACAATAGTAATTGCCAAGGTTGCTAGGTCTGGCTCAAGATCTGAGCCCTTTGTTCCCTGGTGTGCAGGACTGAGAGAATAAATACTATCTTGGTGCCTGCTGTTAGTGGTTCCTTCAGGGAATTTAAAATTTAATTAACCTTCATAGTAATCCACAGAAGATTTTATGTAAGTTCAAAAAGACCAGGTAGAAAACTTAACATTTCTATTTTCCATACCTTTCTACTCATTAATCCATGGACAACCAATAGTTGAAAAAAGGTACCACACTTACTTGTAGCTAATTATTTGGAAACATTATACAAAACAAGCAATTTGTTCCTAGTGAACTGCAAAGCATCCCACAACTAATACGTTTTCTCTTTCCTTAAAGTGTAAGGCCATGCTGCATATAGCAGAACTTCCTAGAATTACAAGGCCTTTCAGTCACTGCTGTTCTGACAGTACTACGAGCTGAAGCTCCCTGAGGCTCCACAAGGCTGCTAAAGAGATGGGGCTGCATGGTTGATTCTTATCCCTGCAGTTATGCTCCCAGAGCATCAGAACATGTTTTGAAGCCTTTCTCCCTATGTAAGCGTCTTTTAAAAGTAGTAATTTACAAGCAAAATGGGGGAAAAGTAGAAACGTAGAGTGGCATATGGCCAAACTTTTGATTTAATTTCACCACAGGTTGCTTTTTATTTACAAGCCGCTAATCCCCTCTCAAACTGCACAATAGAGCAGCCATTGGCAAAGGCAGGCAGATAAAATTGGCCTGCCTCTGTATTGTTCTTGCTAATCTGAACCATTAACAGAAGGGTGAGAAGGCTAGTTTTTGTCATTTAAACAGGCTTAAATCCTTTCTCCAAATGAGCTTTTGTCTACGTAGAAGAATGCATTTAAGAAATTTAAGAGGTTTCTGTTAGTGTTGCATTCTCAAGTTGACGTGGCTACGGGAATACCAACCTGTTTATTTGACCCTCATACTGTAAATGCTAGAATTATTCCAGCTGACAAAACCAAAAGGGCTTCAACCTGGTTAAATTATTTCACAGAAGTGAAACAGGATGAGATTATTAAGTGCTAGGAAGCACCTATTCGAAATCCCAACCTGCACCTGTGCAACTAAATCTCCATTTATACAGGTGCTTCTCAAATTGGATTTGAACCTTTAAATTCCCTGATTCATCCCCTGAAAAACCACAGAAGCTCAAATAACTAATGAAATTCAAAGACAGAAAGACTTAAAATAGTTTCAAGCTGTGAAGTAAGGCCTAAGACTAACTATGTTCTTTGATTCATTGTTGATGTGACATATCTAGCTTAAATGTAAGTTGTACAAACCAAATGCCAGAGGTCATAGGGTAGCCAGTAGCTAAGCAATTATTTTTTCTTAGCACAGAAGAGGTCATCACCTGGCCCATGAGGACAACACATAGCTGAAAACCTGGGGGAAAGAATGTATTGGTTAGCATCATCTGATTTTGCTTTGCTTTTTACCTGGCACATCTTGCACAGATATTCAATGTGACCTTTGCTTGAGGCTCAGCCGTATAAGCACTTCGAGTCTGATTGAATTTGCTCCCAGAAGACATCACACTTGTTACTCCTTCCATTCTTAGATCATCAAGATCCTCTGCAACAAGACAGAATGACTGGATGAACACACAATTAAATTTTGTAACAAGAAAAGTGGTTCACCTGTAGATTCACCAAAGAATGGAACAACTCAAAAAATCAGGAGGAAAACACACACAGTTACTCATATAATGATAGGAAAAGACATTTGAGAGGAATTTATTTTTATATATTATCACCCTGTTACAAGGGGTTCCTTCAAAAATATTCAGTATCATTTCAACTTCAAACGCTGCTGCATATTTTTTTCAATCTTTATTTCTCCAATTCATTTATAAAAACTTGCCAGCTGCTTTATCAAGAGATGCTGTCCAATATATCCATTTGACATAGGGATTCATATTGAAGAGAAAATTCATCTTTTTGAGTGCACGCTTCTCCTTTATTTTGTCTATTCACTTAGTAATGAAAAAATATTGCTAAAAATGCTCTGCTAAACCTACAAAATGTGAAATGGATACATACATCACAAAAAAACCCACCATAATGTGCATATTTATATCCACCACATTGCTTAAATATATAGGCAACTTCTAAAAACAAATGGATTTTCTACTACTGTAAAATCATTCCTGTTTTGCAGGAAGACGGCAAAGATACTCAGAATTTTTTTGCCCAATATCACACTGGAATAGTGTAGCTGAGCCAAGACTGTAAATGAATTCTCCTGGTTTATATTTAGGACATTCCTTTGGAAAAATTAGTAATTATTTTGCTAACATAAAAATAGGCAAGTTATGAATATTTAATGCATCCACAAGCCAAATATTCAGTTGTTCATGATTTGGTTAGGTTCTAGCTGAAAGGCAAGCAAGCAACACACAGATTAGCAGCTACTGAATGAGCATCAACCATTTCATGTACTGGCTAATACTTGTGGCTTGTGGTATACAGCATGTAATCATCTAATTAAGGTGTCGTATGCTAATGTATTTTCATATATTTATGTTTAAAAAAGAAATTTAATGTTAAAGGATCTGAGTGGAACTGGAAGTGCATAAAGGCTCCTTTTCATACATTAAAGTGTGAGATACAACCCCCTGAACTATTGAATTACCCAAAAGACTGGTGGTTGTCCTCTAGAGTACATAGATATTACTCTTACGACTGTGCTTCATACTCCAGGCAACATGGTCAGATTGTCAAGTTTATACCATGTTAACAACACTCTTTTGGGGAGACACCCATTTTAACAAGTAACATTCAAGAACAGCAAAGCTAAACTTAAACTTCTGAGACTTAAAGACCTTGAACTACATTTTCTTATGTGTAATGTTTTATTTCAGTGCTTAAGAAAACTCTCCACCCTCCCAAAATTCATTGGCTTGGTGGTATAAATTGACAGTTCCACTCAAGTTTCTGGCATCAACTTACACCATTTCCACTCCTTTTTCTTTATATTTCATCTATGGTAAATATACAAACTAATTCAAAGGATTTGGAAGGCTATATGATAAAGAATTATTAAACCAATCATCTATGAGTCATTTCAGAAAAGGTATTACATATTTGGAACACATTATGCATTAAAAAATACAGTTTAATTCAGCTTTAAAGAGGTGTGAAAAGTTCCATATTTTTAACAGATGTAAACCACTGGATGGATTACAGTTTAATTGAAATTGAAACATGCCACAGGGTTTTTTACCCTAGAGAGATGTGATTTCTTTAAATGAGGTTTTCAACTGTTCTCTGCTTGATTAACTTTTGGCTCTCTGACAACTAAGACTGTTTCAATAGAGCAATGACATTGGCTGCCCTCTATCATACCTTTTATATTTGAATCTGTGTATTAAAAACATGTTTTCATTTTTAGTCAACTACCAACATTTTTCTCTCAAGAGAAAATAAAGTGAAACTTCGTGCAAGAAAGAGATTTCAGAGGTGTCCATAGTTGTAGCTAACAGACAAGTAAGCAGAATATTATGCAGTATTGACTTACTGTCATATGCTGTTAGACCAATAGCAGAAATGTGCATGCCAAAATGCAGATTCAAAAAAACCCCCACACGACTCTACTTCACAAGCAATTCTTAACTTTTTCAAGTAATTGTCATTGATTAATTCATCCATAGCAACCCAGAACAAGCTGTTAACATTCCAACTTGACAAGAGGAGTATAACCCCACCTACCAAATCCAAAAAATAACTGTAGCTTTTGATTTGATTGCTGCACTTCTGTCTCAGCGTTGAATGATTTTAGTTTCTTCTGGATGCCTAAAATTTACAGTGCAGACATTACACTTTCTTCTCACTAAAGCAACTGGGCTGTGCGAAGCTGCTTGTTTCCCTACACCCATAAATGTGAATGGGAATTTTTAGTTCTGAGCAAGTTTACATGTCAACTGGCAATCTTCCTGAACAACCACATTCATTATGGAAGACCCTTCATTAAAAAGGAAAAAAAAAAATCATGCAGTAATTTTAGTACTAAACTCTGTGTGTCCATGTATTTTTCAACAATTGACGCACCTTTTGCAGAAGACTATTTGTTATTAAAATAAATACAAACAAGTAGTGCAAGAATGCATTTTAAGAATAGTAAAAAAAAAAAAAGCTTTCCAAAGGTTCAGATGTTTCTATGTAACAATGGAAAACACTAGTCTCAGCAAGAAAGGATTTCTTTGAGAAGTCAATACAGTAACAGGGTTTGGAACACTGAATCTTTTCTCTTTCTTTTTACTTTTTGCTACACCAGCTAGTGATGATACAGCTGAACAGTTCAGTGATTTTATTGAGCACCGATGAAGTCATTCACTGAGAAAAGAGAGCAGGAAAATGTAAGTTGATTACTGTTTATATGATTGAAGACTAGAATACTGTGAAACTTCTGAAATCCTTAGAAAATTATTGTACATCTCAGACTGGAAGTTCATGTAAATTAAACAATCTCACTTGTTCTAAATCAAAGTTTATTATTTTAATGTATGACTGTGCACTGCAGTTCTTTGATTTAATGTTAATTCTCTGCTATTCTTTATATGAACAGGGTATATGGAGACCCTATCTTAGTCCTACAGCAATTTCCATTAAGTATGTTCTGTGTAGGAAAAAAACCACCTACAAATTAAACAAAACCTCTACTTTTTTTTTTTCAAATCAGCAGTTCCCAAAGTAAAGTCTCACAGCTCCAATCCTCAAGTATTGCCATAACAACAACGCATTAAAATACTTAAACTGGGATAAAGATCACAACTGCAATATAGCACAGCACTGAA
This sequence comes from Piaya cayana, assembly GCA_013389865.1. Classification (NCBI taxonomy): domain Eukaryota; kingdom Metazoa; phylum Chordata; class Aves; order Cuculiformes; family Coccyzidae; genus Piaya; species Piaya cayana. The sequence goes on along the minus strand of WAAB01011591.1, from coordinate 128,927 downwards.
CCAGATGCTTTCTGTATTAATAATAATGCTGCATTAAGCTATTTTTTGGTGATACTTCTATAGACAAATTTCACCAAAGAGGGGAAAGGGAAAAACGGGATTTATTTCAGCCAAACAGGAACACAGTCCAGAAACAATGTAACACTTTTAAATAAGACATTGTCTGTAAATAGGACACTGTTGTATTTTTTTCTTTTCTTTTTGTGGAGGAAAGACCAGGAAGAGGGAAAGGGGCGCTAATGTCAAGTATTCTAGGAACTGTGTAAGATTTCATAACATCTTGGTATGAAAGGGTGTAGAATCATCTTACAAACATCTCCTACAAGACTCGCACTTTAAGGACAGAGCTCTTCTTATGCAAAACCCCTATGAAATGCAGTGAAAGTCCAGTCGCACAGAAAACTCATGTAAGCAAGTTATGTTCTATTGTTTGATATGATCCAGTCATTTTTGTCTCCTTCCTCCACTGTAAAACACACAATAATTTCCCAGAAGTAATTCAAGATGTATAAGGTGCAAAATTGGAAAAAGTCCTGGTTCATCTCTAGAGAAGTTGTGACAGCTTCAGAGATTGTTCAGTCTAATGCCAAGAAAAGCACTAAGATTTTTCATGTGAAACAAAAATTTGAGCTAATAAATTCTGATGCACCAGTAAAATAATGCCTCTTCCAATGAAGCAATTAATTTTTCAAGGCAATGTTCTCACGTCATAATAGACATTGATGTATTCCATGTACATAACACTGATTTGTCAAGGATTGTTGACAGATGTACAGACTCTTAATATGCTCTACTACTCTCATTAAAAGAAAAATTTCAACAAAATAACCTAGAAAATATATATTCAAAAAATCAACACAGAAACCCAAACCAACAAAATCCTGCTGCAGATAGCAGTTCTGGTTGTGTTCCAGGAATTTATGCTGCTTTATATGTTGTACTTGTATATAAGTTTCTTATTACATTAACCAATCCTCTCTGTTTTCATTCTAGTATCAAGACAGTGTGTTAAAAAAACCCACCTTATTTCCGAAAGAACTGTTGAGACAAGCAGGAATTAAGCTTCCAGAGAAAGAATCATTAAACTAGAACACTTGATGCTCCACTCCTGAAAATGATGTTTAATAATTTACTTCAACAGAAACAAAAATAGAGTTATCTTCTGCAGTATACTAGCTACAAGATATCTCACTTCATTTCTTCTTATTCATCTATGACTTCGATGCCATGGAGTAGACCATGTTGTTATTCTGGTACATATCGTGCATATTGATAACATCTTTATCAATGACATGGACAAGTGCACCCACAGTAAGCTTGCAGATGATACTAAGCTGGGTGGGAATGTTGATCTGTCTGAGGGCAGACAGGCTCTACAGACCTGGAAAGACTGGATCAATGGGTTGAGGCCAATTGCATGGAGTTCAACAGTGACAACTGTCAGGTCCCGCACTTGGGTCACAATAACCCCATCCAATGCTATGCTGGAGTGCTGCATGGGGGGAGCATGACCTGCGGGTGTTGATTTACAATTGACTGAATATGAGCCAGCAGTGTGCCCAGGTGGACAACAAGGCCAAAGGCATCCTGGCCTGCATCAGAATAGTGCGGCCACCAGGACTAGTGAAGTGATCCTTCCCCTGTACTTGATGCTGGTGAGGTCGTACCTCAAATACTGTGTTCAGTTTTGGACCCCTCACTCCAAGAAGGACATGGAGATGCTGGAGTGTGTCCAGAGAAGGGCAATAAAGATCGCGAAGGGTTTAGAGCACAAGCTTTATAGAAGAGGAGCAGCTGAGGGAGCTGGGATCATTTAGTCTGGAGAAAAGGAGAATGAGGGGAGACCTTATCACTCTCCACAACTACTGAAAATGAGGTGGTAGCGAGGTGGAGGTTGGTCTCTTCTCCCTGGTAGCTAGTGACAGGACAAGGGGAAATGGCCTCAAGATGTACCAGGGGAGATTTAGGTTGGGTATTAGAAGGAATGTCTTTACTGAAAGGGTTGTCAGGCATTGAAATAGGCCGCCCAGGGAGATTGTTGAGTCACCATCCCTGGAGGTGCTTAAAAGACAGGCAGATTTCATAGTTGGGGACATTGTCTAGTGGCAGACTTAGCAGGGCTGGATCAATGGTCGCACTCAGTATCATTCTAATTAATACATCAACAGACTTTCACTCCTTAGAGTCATTTTAGATTTCTGAACCCAGTGTTATGAAGACATCTTATTTCCTAAGCACTTCAAGTTGTCAAGTTGTCTATGCTTCCACTGATGGACACATGCAAAACCAATTGAAACATGATGTTGCTAATTCCTTGGGCTTGCCCACCTCTATCTGCATCATTTGTCAGAGCCTACGTAGCAGAATGCCACCCCACAGTCAAAACCACAAAACCAATCTGGGACTACAGAAAGCAACAATGTCTGCAGATACTGAAAAAGACTATGAATCATTGATTAGAGTTCTCACTTCTAATCAACAATAGTGGAGGGATTTGGTTTCACTTTCTCCATTTTCCTATTTTAAGCTGGGACTGGAATTAACATAGGATGTAGCCTTTTCTGATGAAGATGTTCTAGTCACATTATAGCACAATTCAGTATCTTAGACAACTACACTAAGCACTGGCCCAATGGGGCTCCTGCTTATAAGTCCTTTTTCCACTAGGTGAGATATTTTTTTATGACAGAAAAAAAATCAGTTGCAGGCAAGCTGACAGAGCACTGACATAAGGTATGGAAGTGTCTCTAAGATGCAACGTGAGGGCTTCAGACTCCTGCTCCAAATCAGGCAGATAAAGTTCATAAAACACATCTGGATATCCCAACTACCCAAACCACTAACTGAATATGACATTATAGTCTCATTTTATTTAAATGAGAAAGTCCATAACCATAGCAAAAAGAACTGGTATCATAACTACTTATCATTCCCTGCCAGTAATCCTAGGACAAATGGTCTAAGATCACCAAATTACCGCTGCTCACCCACTAGTTTGGCAACAGTCACTTACTATATGACCACTGTTGCTCCACATAAATAGGGATTTCAAATACATTGGTCTAAACTGTCAACTGGGTAGTTTCATTCAGTGCTAAAGAATTATTTCAAACACTTCGTTTTTACGGTAATGGGAATCTACTATTGATTGGAGCACATTAATTACATTTACATTACCAATAAAATAAAATTCAGAATATTTCACTCGTTACATCACATTCAGCAATTAATAACTACAATTACCATAACTGTACAAAAGTAACTGCACTATGATAATAAAACAGAACTGAACAAAAGTCAGAATGAGTAAAACCACAAACTAGCCAGAAATTCTGAACTTCAGAAGGCATCTAAAGGAATATCTTTTACTGCTTTTCCTTGACATATGTTTTTGCACTTTACCTGTAAGTAAAACAACTTTTAAAATTAAAACCAAATTTTGATCAATATTTCTAATCAGCTCCAATTCTGATGTCATTTACTTATGCAACCACTATATTTATCTGAATATGCAATTTAGACACCAATCCAACTCTGCATTCTTAAAGAACACCACCAGGAAATGCTTTGTCATAATAATAGAATAAGCCATGTTTAAATCAGTAAGCTTTTTATTCAATCATATCAAAACTATCAAAGCATTAGAAAGGAATGTATATTTTAAAGGTTTCATTTTGGTTTTAATGTGAGTTTGTTTTTTTTATTTTCTAACAAAAAGGAGCCAGTAATATTTCTCAAGTGTATTTGGTTAATGTAGTACAGATGTTCCTTACAATACATACCCAAAATACTGAATTCCACATTACGTTGTCACTTATGTTTTTCTTTATTAAATATATTTTGAATTAAATTGATAATTTGCATGCTGTTTTAATGAATTTTTTAAAATAAGCTAACATTAATAATAATAATCCATTAATCCAGCAGTACATCTCACTAAACATAAAGCAAATGCAGTGAATTTCCAGCCAGTTGGAGAAGATACTAAATTGCTTAGCTTTGTATGAATCAACTTTTGCACTGTGGACCATGTTCATATTTGCATCCATCTAATTTACTCTACCAGCCCCTTGCCAGGATTAAGCTTAACTGGCTTGTCAAGAGGCCAGTGGAAATTAATACACTTTTTATTGAAATGAAAGTGAGGCTAAGCATAAAAATTACAAATTATCTTATGCCAAACATTTCCAGATTTCCACGAACATTGAATCTTCCCAGAGCTTTCTCTTGAAAAACTATTAGTACAAGCATTTCTGGAGCACCAGTTACGAAAGCATCTGTATGCTCTCTTCCATGAACCTATCGTGATCAAGGATTCCTAAAGTGGAAATCTCTCTTTTTTCCCAACTTCTTTTTTTAAAAATTAAAATTATCAAATTTAAAATTTCATCAAACATCTTATTTGTGCATCGAAGAATCTTCTTTATGAAGAGAGAAACACACTATGTAAGAAGAAAAATGTTTGTGCAGCTTAAATTTTCTACTGAGAAGCTAGCACATTCCCCAGTTTAAAAAAGTGCTTTCCAATCAAGCACTATACCCAAATGCACCTGGCTGAAGATCAAGTTGTTGCGTTACCAAAGTTCCAGTTAATTTAGGGACTCCTGTATGAGTGATCTTGGACCGGACAGTTTGGGCAAGCAGAGAGAAGGCAAATAACTCCCTAAATTCTCTGTGTACCCAGGCACATTTAGCAAAGGATAGTTAATTTGTTGTATGTGACAGTTTATAATAAGCTCTAGCCACATTAAAATCCTGACTGAGACAGTAATGGATAAGTAATTTCATAATAACTACAAAATTCTTTGGTAAGCTACGAGAAATACATTATGGATGTTTCTTTTGCTCTTCAAACTTCTGCCTAACTGCAAAGGGACAACTGCCCTTCTTGTTACCTCTGCTAATTTTAAATCAAAGATAAAAATGAGCATAAGATGTCACCCAACAACTGTTTCTTCCAGTTCCATTCCTCTATCAGCTTGCATCAACTCTGCTTTGTTCTGAGACAAGATCATCTGTTTTGTATCACTATCCCTTATTATGGCCAGACACTGGGATTTCTAGACGACTGCACTGTCTGCACTCTTGAGAAGCAGACGCTGAACTGGACACCATCAGCATACCAATGGCATCACAGCTGACAGTACGTGCTCTTCTTCACTCATTGATTAAATTCATACATGTTCTTCTTTACCCATTGATTAAATTCATACCTCTGACATCTTTTGAGAGAAAGTAAAATAAATTTTTTAAATATAATTCTATGTCTCCAGCTGGGTAAAGCAAATAAACAAGCAGGTATGTCAAAGCCACCCCACCCATCCAATAGATTGGCCAGGTAATAAAGTTCCAAATAAACCATGCAGTTTTACAGTAGTTTTTTACTGAAGAGAAGTAAATGCTTTTAAAAGAAACTTTTGGTATTGTTTCATTGCTGCTTGTTCTGTTTGATTATTTTGTGTAACCTACCAGTTCAGCGCACTACTGGGTTATGATTCCTCATGTTTTTGGTTTAGATTAGAGAAAATTAGAAGGTTTTTGGCTTTCCCACAATGCCTGAACAAGCATAGTGCAATACATGATAGAGAGCTGGTTGAAATGGAAATTAACGTAGTGGTACATATAATACATATGGTTGCTATTCTTCCACTGAATATTGCAGGATGACATTATTGCCTAAATAATCAATCAGTCATCGCAGCATGCTAGCTTATGTAATGTTAGTTCATGCCTATCATCTTACACATCATGCAGATAGATTTGGTTATATTCAGCACTACTTTATCTTCTGGATATGAACTAGAACTATATATTTCTTCAGAAGTTCTCATTTCAGAACTATAAAACCATCTGGTAAACAAATCTGAGAATGTTATCCAGCAATTCTGCTTCTCAAGACATAGTGAAGTTAATCCTGACTCCACTGAATTTGCCATTGACTCCACAAACGGAAGGACTCAGGGGACAGGGTCCAAGGTGGCAATGCTCACACTACTGCACGTAACTGGGGAACAAGCCAGGCCAATCAGAGTAGCGACAAATATTCCTTAGCTGCTTCCCAAGATGAGAACTGGAAGACCAACTACCTCAAGTATATGTATACCCACACACGCAGCCTGGGGAACAAACAGGAGGAAATGGAGCTATACACCCAATCAGAAAGTTATGCTATCATAAGAATAAGTGAAATATGGTGTGACAACTCATATGACTGAAGGATCACAATGGATGGCTATAGGCTGTTTCATAAAAACAGGCAGGGAAGAAGAGGAGAAGGAGTCACACTTTAGGTTAAAGAGAACCTTGAACGTATAGAGATCACCTACAGCAATTGTGGAAGCCCAGCAGAATGCTTCTGGATCAAGATCACAGGGATCATCTCCAAGGGAGAACTTACAGTAGGCATCTGCTACCAACCTCAAAAACAATAAGGCAATACAGAGCAATATTTGGGTCACTTAAGAAAGCTTCAAGTCAACAGAATCTGGTTCTTATGAGTGATTTCAACTACCAAACATATGTTAAAAGAACAATACAGCAGCCCACATGCCATCTATCAAGTTCTTGGAATGCACAGAGGAGTGCTTCCTCATATAAATGCTACCTGTGTCAACCAGGAACGAGGCACTTCTGGAACTGCTACTCAAATCTAGAAAATCTGCTTTGTAATATCTCTGTTACGGATAGCCTTGACTGCAGTGATCACACTATTGTGGGGTTCAGGATCCCGTTGAGTACACTGAAAGTTAGTATCAAGACAAAAATTTTAGATTTCAGAAGAAGCAAACTTCAGCTTGAGCTCAGGTGGGAGGGAACGTGTGGAAAGCTTTTAAGATTCAGCTGGATAAGGGTATTGGGTCATCTTGTCTACATCATGCTTTTGCCAAACAAGGTGGACCAGATGATTCTTGAGGTCTTTTCCAGCTCAGTATTCCACAATTCTACAAAAATTTATGTAACATATTGCAAGTTTCTTTCTTTTGTGCTTCAAGCTCCTTAAAATGAGACCTGTGAAACTCCCTGAGATATTGAGACAGCAGTGGAACAGAATGTGAACGACATCCTCTGGTGGCCACTGTATGCCATCCTCTGCATTGTACAAAACTGGCAGGCTAAGCATTCAAAAAGATTCTATCAATTGAAAGGGAGGCAGAGATCCTAGGATGAAATACCAATTCAACTTTAGACTGCAAATGCTCCTTAAAGAGTTGTAAAAATACAATTATGAAAGTAACAGAAAACCTTAGGAAACACTATTTTCATATGCTGGAAATGAGGAAGCAGAAAAGAGTATACCATAACACAGCAGGTAAATGACTAATTCAGTACTATTATAACTATACGTACTAAATTCCTAGTGTGCAGGCAGTTTGATAGATAACCTATAAATGAAATTAGGTCAAATTTGCAGTATAAACCATATCAACAGGAGAAACAAAAAAAAAGGAAGAAATAAATCTAAACTGAAAGCATCTTCAACAACACACAACACAGGACATAAATTTTAAACAGAAAGAAAACACATAGCACTCCTCTAAGAAGAAAGTTAGGCTAACACAAAAGGCAAGTGATTAATGGTTTTCAGTCCTCAGGTGCACTAGCAAAGCCCTGAAATATTAATAGATCTTGCGGTGCATAAACAAGGTCAAACTCCAAGGTGCTAACCAGTAGACACTGAGGGCGCAGTTTTGTAATCCAATAGCTTGGTCCAAATGACAAAGTCCCACTTATGTCTGTGTTCTTTTCCCTTCCTACCATTACCAGTGATATCGGTGCTTGATTCTTATCTGACTCTGGAGTGAGTTCATTCAGGGGCAAATATTATGTTATTGTTGGAATCTTTTACATCTGGCTTAGTGAGCTGCATTAGCACACAGAGAGGTCATACAAGCATTAAAATCAGTTTAAAGGAAACAACAGAAGCATACAGCCCTGTGTGAAGGAAGAGCGGAGGAAGTAGGACCACGTTCTTTAATGAAAGAAATCCATCAATCATGTTCAATTAGGTTCAGCCTATCTCCCAGAGCTCTACTGTAAGGGGTAAAAACATTAGGTATTTAAGCAACACCAACAGTTGAGAACACAAGTGTATTGCTACAAGACTAAAGCACCAGATGAAAAATACAGATGTTTATCAAAGTAAAACATAAACATAAGCAAGATATCATTTTTACATTGATAGAAAGATACGTCATCTACAACTCAACACTGCTGCATTTAAGGACCTTAAAACGTAATGTAATTTTGCTTCTCTCAAGACAGAAGAATCAAAGTTTTTCAAAACTGGTATTATATTATCATATATTATATATATAATATTACTATCATAATATTCAAGTAAGTACTCTGAAAAGCACACAGGATATATTAACAAAACATTATTTTTAATAGCAAGTTACCACATTAAAGATATAATTTTTAAAAAAATACATTTGCCAAGTAATCACTACATTTCTGGTGTTTTTTTCTTATTTAACTAAGTAACGCTAAGCTGATATAATCTAATATGACTGAGGTTTTAAAAAGCTTAGATGTAAGAAGCAGGTTAAGACCTCTTGCTATCAACACAATAGCTTATCTTCTCACCAGCTTTTCTTGATCTGTTTTAGAGTTCCTGAAGCATGATAATGTACATGAATTAAACAAACTATGATATTATGATATGGCTGTATAGAGTTTTTAAAGTGAATGAAGACTTAACAGATGAATCTTGTTCAACTGATAGTTGACAGAAAAGCAACTAAAAAGTTGCATCTACTTTAAAAGTTATCACAAATGACAGAGGTCATCAATGTGCCCAAAGAAATTTTCAAAAGTTAGCAATTTATCAGTTTCATTATTATGGGTGCAAATATTCTGAAAGTAATGTACAAATACATTTGCTCATCCATCAAATGTTGTCATTAACTCAACTGCATTCCTCCAAATGCAATACCTCTTCAGTTTCCCAAAATGTAAGAAACAGTTTGTAACACCTGATAATGCTTCAGCAGACCAACAGAAATACATTTTTTAGTTTCTAAACATTTTCAATTCTCTAAGTACACTCAGTGTTCCCTTTCAGAAGTGGACTCCAAAACAGATCTGAACAAGAAGCACTCCCAGCTGTTAGAAACTCTTACTATTCCATATCACCTGAGCAACTTATTTTGCAGACCTCCTCATAACTCCTTCAATGAGCACCCTGAATAAATACCAACAGGAGCTAACATAACTGCCCATCACACCAGCGTAAGTCTCCCACCTGGTTAACGTTCTGCTGCAGGTATCACCGTCTTATGAAACATTTATCTATGTGAAGACTCAATATAACGTGAAAGATTGCCAAATTATTGCTTGTTTACAAGTTAGAAATATGTCCAATAATGAATCAAACCAACAGAATCTAAATAAGGCACTAGTGGTATAATTATGATATTTACAGAATTAGGAAGCTTCAACAAAGGAGTTCTAATTCCTTAACAAAATATTTTGTAAGCCTTTTCACCAATGCTCATGAACATATGAATGGAAAGTGAATATTCAAAGACAAAAAAAAAAAACCCTACTACTTAGCAGTTAATGTTTTGTCTCTGGTAACTAGACATATGTTTAAAGCAAAGTTCACAAAACTAATATTATTTTAATTAGATCATTATGTGTGTATTCATTAAAAAAGCAACAATAAATTCAGCCTGATTATTTGTGACTGACATAACCCAGTTGCTATCCATATCCTGAAAAATGGCTAGAAAATGAGTTCCTCTAAGAAATACTAAAATATGTCAAAAATATTATTCTCTCCCTCTATGAGCATCCAAGTAAGCTTGAAAAACATTTAATAATATTCCCTGCAAGGGTACATTTCCCCATAGAGCCAAATGGAGAAATAGATCTGCAAATTATTGTCAAACACCTTGCCAAGTCTCTATCCCAAACATTACTTAGAATACTTCTGCTCTTAGGTGATAGTGATTGAATAATTAAATCTGTGACATTCTGAGGAACCGCCTTTCCACAGTTGTTAATTCACATATGCCTGTGGTTAAATACACTAACTGAGAGTCAGAAATAGAAATGATACATGAAGTTCATTTGTATATGTAAAAAATACAACTATTCAGCCAGCTTCTGAGTAACCTAAATAAAATAAAGAGTATCCATGTATCTATGTATCAAGAAAAAGCATTTGACTGATGGGCTGGAGTAATCTTTTAGAGATGTGTCAGGTAAGCAAGAGCTAAAAATCCACAAGTAATTATTAATTAGGAATTACTGTATTCTCTAGGTGCCTGATAGAAATGAGGACTCTGCTCCAGTGTTCAGTGTTTGAAGAAGAAAATGTGTGTTTAATTACAGGGGGGGTTTATTTTGTAACAGGGAACTACTACAATGAATGGTAATTTCTCTTTAAGGCATATGTAGGACATGTACCCACATCCATAGTGTCTTGCAGATGAAACCAGCTGGATTGCCATCAGGTGCTCAGAAATCTAGAAGCCAAACAGGAATGTTTCTACATAAAAAGTGTAAAACCTGCTCATGGCAATTATGGCTTATCTTCTCAATCCTGAAGCTTTACGTTTTCAGTTGAGTTTAGATAAGTGAAAGGTTATGTATGACAGCAAAATTAGTTATCCTTCATTTGCATTTCACAGAAACCATAAGTAATTATTTATTAACAATAACAAATGCAAACTTTATATAATACAAATGTTATTTTTTCCAGCTTACTGGACAATAATTTGCTAAACAATCTTGAAGCTGAAATTTGACATCAGAACAAGACTTGAAGGAAGACTAAGAAAGGACTATAGGCAACATTAGTTTGGTACTTCAACATCAGTGTTGATAGCTTCAAAACAAGAGAAAATTAGAAGTCAGTAACATTTAAAATTTTTGCAATAATGGAGGAATGTTTTGGAGGAAAAAGAAATTGCGTTCTTTACCTCTGCTGGAAAGGACAAACACATGACTATCACTTTTTTATTACAAACTATGCCTTTAAGAACAATTTTTTATTCCTATTGTTTCATTTACAACATCTTTTCATGTTCTTATTCTCATCATATTGAAAAGAAAACAATCTCTTTATAACTTATGTTTTTAATAAACCAGGGGAGAAACCTTTTTGAAGCCACAATTGGATTTGTCTCTCTTTGCATCTGGTTAAAAATCAAAACTGAAAAATCCTATTATTTGCATATTTATTGTTATTTAATTATTCCCCAGACTGCAAACTTTCTCTGTAGAGAACTGAAAACAATGGAATGACTATTTCTTTTCATTTCTATTTTATTCCTTCATTACTGCATACTTCAAAGAGACATCATTTCTTTGCAGAGAAGAAACCTGGGCTACACCAATGTTACCCAGAAAACAGCAAGCCAATAATTTTTTTTTTTGTGTGTGTTCCAAACTCTTCCTTATGTCACAAAGGCATATTGTAAACTCAACGCTTCAGTCCAGGAATATATATAAAAACTTCATGTATTTAACATCACATACATACATACATATTCTATTAAATTTTCATTTCTCTTTCAGCTGCTCAATATCTCAATATTTGGCTAGCCATTTCCATCCTCATTTTGATATATTCTTCCAAAAGTGACTCACCATCTCTCTTCCCATGATCCCTCCCAGCAAAACATTGGCTTTCTATGCATCAGTGGTCAGACTTGCATTTCACTGCAGTGAAGTGAGGATTTAACTTTTTTAAGTGTGCTTCCTGTGCACCTTATTCTTCCAAGATAGAGATGATCTAAGGAGCAGTTTTACACTTGGTTTAAGCTAAACTAAGTCTGCTCTGCCACTGAAATAGTCAGACCTCTGTCTCCCACTTCAGCCAACTAGCCTTTCCCATCCTTATGTTGCCAGTAGTACTTGTGTGGCCCACAATAAGCTGGGCCAGGGAGCTCCTCTGTCTAAAATTTATGTCTTTTTTGCTGGACTGATCTTTGGCCCAGCTCAGACTCACTGTTAAGTATCTTATTTGAGGCTTTTTGCTCTAACACAAGCTGTTTTAAACAGGCAATCAGAAAAGCTGGTTTTAAAACAGAGTTTAATATTGTTTCAATTCAGTGCCTGGTGATATAAAAACAGTTAAAATAAATCAGCGACAGGGATGGTTACTAAAGTTAAAAAAAGATTACACCACCAGGCAGGAACTTCATAAAAAAATAAGAACAGTACATCACCTTGAAATATCATTTTAATTTTGCTTGGAACATGATAGTGAAATATTTCCTCAAATTTCCAGGTTGAGGAAATATTCTTAATGATATTAGAGATGAGCTCCTGGAGTTAGTTTAAGATCTCCTGTTTCAGATTTAGTTTATGCAAAAAATATTATATGTTTTACCTTGAGATCATTGCAGTAACAGGTAAGTACAGACATAACATGCAAAAATTGCCAAAACTTTCACAGTTCCAAAGCTAGTGGTTAAAAGATAAATTTGCTCCAAAAATAGATACTAAGCTTAAACCAACACTCCTTCTGACTAGAGAACCATTCCACACACAACTGTAAGTGCAATAAGGAAACAATACAATACAGAATTGCACACAACAGCTTCCAGTATCGACTCATACTTGCTATTAATCTGTGGGCTTCAGATGATTCAAAGGTAACTCAAATCCTACTATTTTAATGTAATATCTTTCCTCTTTCTTGTCTCTTTGTCCATAGGTGCACATTATTTTTAAGATTTGGTATTTGGATGTATTCTTACTATATTTGCATCACCCCTCACCCTTCCAGTTCTCACTAATTATGCTAAGGATCTAGTAGCTGTTTGTGGCAATGGACAAGAAAGACATCCTTTAGCTGAAATACTCCTTTAGGGTCTTTTTTGCTTATTTTCCAGCATTCTTATTGTATGATGGTATAAATTGATTATTACCCGAATTTCTCTTATTAATTCTCCCAATTTTGAAATTCTCATATCCTGAATTCTTTTCAGTCTCCGTAGACTCCCAACCAAGCACTTCTCTTGCAGTACAGCCTTTGCTACACTTTGCCTCTCTCTCATCTTTGCTACATTAATAGTGAAAATGTCCTAATAAAGTAATGTCCTAGTATTGTAATACTTACTGCCAGCACATTCTCATACAAAGAACTGTTTCCATGAATGCTAGGTCATTAAAGAAAATGCAAGACAAGCTGGTGGTACTACTTTTGATATCAGCAGGTGCACTGTAGTTACTACAGTGATGCATTTAAGTCTGTAGTGAACTTACAAACTCAAGGTACTGTGTGTTACAGTAACCCTGTGAATCACAGGAATGACTAACAAGCTTCTCAGTCTGCTCAGAATTGCTATATAAACACTACAAAAGGTGGCACTGCTAGTGGTATCTGATTTGGACTGTTCGAAGTTAACGTTTGTTTGCAGGGCAGTCATAGAATTTACTTCTGTATTCATAATTTTACCTGATAAAAGTTCTGTCATGTAACCTGACAGCAAACAAAGCAGACAAATGGGATACTTAAAGCTGTAGGTGGGCTGAAGTGCTGTTTGGAGATGCTTTTGGTTATTTTTTGTTTTCTTTCCTCTCATTTTCATAAAGTCTTTCCATACCTAATTTTGAGTTCTGTGAGTATCAGAAGAGTTAGCTTTCAGAAAAAGCATCTGTCTCCCCTCTGCATGGCTATAAAGGACCTTTTACTTCACTCTATTCTTCCTTCATCCTCCTTTTTGCTTTTAGCAATTACAACCATCACAAAAAAAATTATTCAACTTCAATTTAATTTAGAAAAACAACACTCAGAATCTCTTCACGTGCAAAACACTATTAAAAAGAATGGCTGGCCAAGCAACAGGCTTTTAATATATGTTGAATCAACTGTTTTCAAGTAAGAAGAGGTAACAATGTCATGTTCAACAGCAAGAGCACACATCTTGCAACAAACAATAGAATTAAAATTCTGCTTGGTCAGGGAAAGAAAGACAAACAAAAAAAAAAGTAGAGGTAGTTATTTTGTAAGCAGCAAACATTATGACTCTTGAATTCTTATGGCTTTGTTACATTCCAATAATTCCTCCATGTTAATTTCAGCTGTTTCCCTCCATATTTGTTATAGTTTCCTCTCCCTAGTAATTCTGTCCATCTTACTTGTCCTGTCTTTCATTAACTTGAACAGCTTGTCTGTGAGCAAGTCAGCAGATGCTCTGTTTGATTCAGAGCCATAAAATGGATCAATCTGCAATCCTACGTCTCTAGTTTGTACTGAAGCTTTAGGGGTGATACTAATGAGATTGTCTTCTATCTAGACACCAATTTTCAGGAAATTGGAAGAAATTTCATATATTGGAGACCTTGCAAATTCTGTTGAAATTTGTCAGTAGGTTTAAAAATTACTAAGAATAGAACTCAAAGACAGACACACCTTACAAAATCCTAAGTCCATAGAAAACAGACTCACAGGAAACTATGGGCTGAAAACTTAGAGGTGGAGAAAATGGTATACATGGGATATCACTACTAGTCTACATCACACTAAGCTTACAGCTTTGCAACTATATTACTCTTTACATTTCCACACAATGGATAAAGGAAGCATTTCCCCTTATACCAGATTTCAGTAGTAACAGTTTTATAAGCTTCCATCCTTGAAGTATCAAATGTATGACATCTCTGGCAGACTCACCCTGACTGACATGACTATCAACTAAAACCATCTTCCCCTTCTCTTTCAGATATCCAACATCATTCAGACTCTCCTAGGCAAAATCAGGCTTCCTTAATGCACTGGGTTGAAAACAACAGTGATTCACAAACTGATTTACAAGCAGATTAGATATCTCTGCCGGTTTCCGTATCCTATAAAAGGTGCAGGGCAAGGCAGATGGCTGAGGGTGGCAATAACTTCAGCCAACAACCTCCTGCTGCAAGTCTGTCAGAAGCTGAACCTGAACCAATTTATACTCACTAATGATCTTGCATGCCCTTTTTCATTCATTCTCTAAACAGTTATATACAAAAGTCTTCAACTTCTGCCTGCTTCCAATTGTTTCCTTCTCACATTTTCCAATATCCTTGCCTTTTGCTATACCCACTCTGAGATCAGGGTGACTAGAACGAGAAGTCTTTAAACATAACTAAGGCAGCTCACTGGATACAAACAGGGACAACTGAAGGAGACTTGAAAGAAGTCAAGCAGGATATGCAGTGCAGATAGTGTTATCTTTTGACCTAATACCATAGGCCAAACCTACATGGCTCCTTTTATGTCCACAGCAGCTATTTGCCTGCACCCAACTCAACACAACTGTTCACGTTAATTTAGGAGTCTGTAGCTGTAGTTCAAATTATTCTTTGTCATACACTGCCTGACATCTCTCATCCACAAAATTCACCTACTGTCATGTTGGTTTTGGAAAATTCTTCACTTCTTTCTAGTCTTGACCAACTTGGATATTTTTGTGCAATGTTTTAAATATCATTTTACTTATCAGCTACCTCCCAGTGGAGAGCTATAATATATTTCAATATAATGTTATAAATAACAAATATTCCACTACTACTGCATTGCTAAAATAATATTTTAAAGTATCATATATTTCTCCATTATTATTTCTTTGCCATATGGACAGCCTCTAATCCATCAAAGCACTTTATTTCTCACATTCTGGGTACTTTCTTTCCATAGTATCTAGGAAAGACTGTGACAAAGGTTTTTTTATGAAAGTCCAAGTAAGTCATACCTACTGGCACTCCATAGTTAATATTTTGCCAACGCCTTTGTAGGATCATAATTTCATACAAAAAAAAGGAAAAGACAGCTGCACTCAAATGTAGTCAGTAGAACAGTCCCTGTTTTATAGCTCTCTAGGGAAAAAAAAAAACTTGACATTACTATGCACACTCACCTTTAAAAGAGGGGTAACCCCCCCTCCGCTAAATGATTTGTTTACTAAATACTGAGAGAAAAGAGAAAGCAATGATTAAGTGCTCTGTGTGCCCAATATTAACCTCAGAAGCAATAGTTCACATCCTAGCCAACCATTTCTTATTAGAAGCTGTGAAATATTCATACAGAAACTTCTCTGATGTCTGCTTCCTGAAAACTGAACCTAATACCTAGCTAACCAAAAACTAATCAAACTACATAGGTGAACTCACAGAAAAGGTTAGATACCTTTTTTTTTTAACTGGGTCATAGCACTTTAAATAAATTTTCTAATCAATTCATGTTTAAAAAAAATTGAATAAGTATTTACTTTAAAAAATAACATTTCCTGGTTTTACTACACATGATACTGGTTAATAGAAAAGCATTGTATTACTTCCAGTAAAGTTATTTGTAGAAAGATATTCAGTGGAAGTTAAGGACACTGGGACACTACATAACAGCTGACGAACAGACCCGTAATTTTCTACGTCACCAAACTGGTGCTAGTAACATACAATAAAATACTTACATATTTATAATTCTTGATAAGTTTTGGAATGGTAGGATGCAACAGAAGTGTTGAGATGTATGCTGATAAAATGCGTGGGTCAGCAGAAATTATCAAGCAAACAAAACAGAACTTAACTGACACTCCTTTCTCAAAGAGATACGGAACATGCTTTAATGCTCCTGAATACTGCTATAACACAACTGTAACTAATGTTCCTATACAGGCGACTTGAAATACTGCATAAATGTGATGTTATATCGCTAAAATTTGAAGTGACAAACTTTCTAAAATTTAATTTTGTGGCAATGATACAAGTAAAGAAATGTGACTTCGCCTTGCATTCACAACTCTGGTGGCAGAACCCTTTCCTGTATTAAACTGTTCTGTAAATCCTGGCAGTCTCCCCTTTGATTCAGCCTGATTGCAACAAGAAAACATTATCTATTTCACAGCCAAGGTCCATTTATTTTGTATTGGGCAGACTGCCTTTAAACAACAATGCAATGCCTAGGGGGTTCATGCACTATTTATTTCCTGTCTAAATTTCAGGTCATTTTGTTAACTGAACATGCAAAGGGACAATAGTTGAGAGCTCATCCTGATAAAATATGTAAAGCCACAGACAGAAGTATTTGTTATACTGTTAGTTAAGGAATGCCTAGGGTTGAAAGAAGCACCAGCTTTTCAGAACTGAGCAATTGCTCTGGACCACTGAAAACAGAAATGTAGTTTGATGGTCACCAACAATATTCAAAATTCTTACCCCTTCTTTTAGGAAAAGCAATTATGAGCCGATAAAGTTTCATAAGTTTCATGCTAGTATCTTTTCTACTCAAACGTCACCAGAAGTATTTCAGTCATAGGTGTCTTCACACTAACAGATGCCCACATTAATCCTTCTAGCCACATTCAAAAGTATTGTATTATTAAGCTTAAAAGTATTTCATTCCAAACCCACCAGGTTTCATGTACTTCTACAAGACTTACTCCAGGTTTCTTACTCAGGAGCCATCAACTCAGTAGGTTTGTCTCAGAGACAGCAATGTCAGAACCTGCTTGTTGCTATCACAAAAGGCTGAGAAAGCCTAACTGGTACCAGACAGCATCTGCCCCCCAGAGCACAGGGTCTTGCAGTTTCCAAGGAGCTAGAAGCCTGCAGATTCAGGAGGCTCTAGCTCTAACCAAAGATGAGGTTTACATGCTGCACACTTAAGTTAAAATGCCATTATAACTGCCTCCTGACCACAGAGCCTGGGCATCCAGCACGCTTGTTAATTCTGAGATAAGGTGGCCCAGGTCTCTAATTGCACAATCCACACATGGGCTGCCTCTGACCCACAGACCTCACCAGTCCCATGTGGCTCTTCTGTGAAATCGACATTCTTGTCAATTTCACAGTTACTGTTAGCAAGGAAACTGACATGAATGTCAATTTCACTGCCTGCAGCAGGGAATTGGGAATTGGGCATTTGCAGACAAAGCGCGAATTTTACAATTCCTGTGTTGATCCTATGTGGAACAAAACATTTAAAAAAATAATTAAAATGTCTGCATTCTAATACCCTTTTTTTTTCTTTAAGGCATATCTAAACACTCACGTGAATTATAAATGTTAATAACAAAACTAAAGGTAAAAAAATCTGCCGTTTTCAGTGATTCCCAGAGTAGAGGGAAACACAGGAGAAAGATGTAATTACTTGTCACATGAAATGCCCTATATTTTTTTAGCTGCAAACTAGAAGAATTCTGCAACATTCATGCTTGAACTGTAATTTCCAGCTTCAAATCTAAAATCTTAGAGAAACTCTCACCTATCATGGCAATGTCTCAGGACTAATACAGAACAACAAAATCTTACAGTGACTGAAAAGATTATATCTGTGAATATACATTCATTACAGACTATCCTGATGGAGATTACTTGAGGTCATTCACCTAAATATACAGAACTTCAGGTGGAAAAAGTGACGTATATTTTGTCAACAATAGAGAGAATGATTCTGCAGATTACTTCAGAAAACTAATTGTCTCCAGATTACCACTCATCTCCTTGAAAAAGTTAGTTAAAAGAGACATTTATGATGAGTTCATCTTTCAATGTTGAATAACTCCCAGACTTTTCAGTTTCTTATAATACTAACAAAAACCATAATTTCAGTTCATTTTTCCCCCTAACTTGCACCTCTCAAAAGGATCTTTATTTTAACTTGTTGAATTAAATAGTTTGATCCATTTCTAACTGTTAGGAACATAAAAGAATGTTTGCCCTTGTTAATAAAATTAACTATCTATTTCACTAAAGAATTCTTAGACTTCAGATACTCAAGCAGGAACCCAAAATTTTGTGGAAAGTTATGAAAAATTCATTGCTATTGGGCATCTTGACACTCCTATGGAAAATCCAGCCAGTGTGGCCCTCTTATGTGTGTCTCTAAAGATCAAACTCATCCATAGTTAGTGAAAGCTCGTAAGGTTAACATTATTTCCACAAAATGGGAATACAGACCCATAGGTGAATCCTATCATCTGGTGAATATTTGATCTCTGCATGACACAGTCTTTCCAAAGGTTCCAGCATTGAACAATGAACCAATTTTTATGCTGGACACTTGTCAGTATTGTTCTACCAGGCACCAGTTCCGAAACCATGTCTGGCAGTCAGCATATAAAAAAGAAAGGACGAAATGCAACTAAAATAAAGAGAAAAGTGAAGGATGGGTTTTGGCTGGAATCAGGTAGGTAGAACAAGAAAAAAATGTAACCATGTATCAAAAAATTACTTTGTAACACATGCACAAAAAGTTCAAATGACATATGCAACAGAACCCTAAGCCTAGTATTTCTGAATTTCTGATTAAATGTCCTGCTGGTTTATTTATATACATACTTATCCATTGGTGTTGGTTATACGTTTGATAATCCATTTACTAAAGGCAGGGGTCAAAAAGTCAGTGCTCCTTGAGGTACTCCTGCAAGTGTAGTTTTGTCACAAATGAAATTCTCTATAAATGCACTCTATATTTTTTGCCTGTTAAGCTATAATCTTGCCTTCCTTTTCTCTTGCATTCTTTTCTTGTTCATTCCAATTCACTCCAGTTAATTTATAGCATGTCCTGACAAAATAATTCACACTATTCTCCATTCTGCACTCTTCTCTCTGAGGAATTGGTTTAATTGCAGCAACAGTTTCAGGTAAATAAACTTTGCTATAGAGAATAACATAAGCCAAGCTACTGATGGTTTTCAGTAGTATTTTTCTATGCAAGCTTGCACCTGTTCATAATGAACCCCTTAGCTTTTTACATATCATCTCACTGAGGAAAAGATGAGTGCCTGTGCTCTAGAAATAAATATTATTTAAAAATATTTTCAATAGTATTAGCTTGTTATTTCCTCTAATCTTGCATAAAGGGCTGTCAATCATTGGAACAGGCTGCCCAGGGAAGTGGTCACCATCTGTGGAGGTATTTGAAAGATGTGTAGCTGTGGCAATTAGTATCATGGTTTAGCAGTGGAGTTGGTAGTGCTAGGTTAGGGGTTGGATTCAATGATCTTAAAGGTCTTTTCCAACCTAGACAATTCTGTGATTCTATGAGGAAGTGATCACTCAAACAAAAAAAAACCTGCCAGCAGTGGTTTTTACATTATACTGTTGAGCCTTTCATATTCATAGCTACTACATACATAGCTACATTTATTTATTATTATTAACATTTTGAAGACAATTGCCTTTACAATATAGATTATTATATCTCAATACTAAATTTCCTTTTATAAAATAATCTGCAAAACAAACTATTTTTTCCCTTGCAAGACAAAGGAAAGCATTAGATTTTTTTTTCATTTAAACCATGAATTCTGTGAACACTACCTTCTGTCTTCTTCTGACTTCACTAACTCAGCCAATTATTTAAGATAAGCTTTTGTATAAATAAATCAAACAACAAAACAATCCAGAAGTTAAAATAGCCACACCTTAAACAAATCAACAGAAAAATAGTGGCAGGGCTAGAACCATTTAAAATCCAGCTTTTCCACGATTCTAACAATGGACCAGGTGTGCTACAAATGAGAAGCATGAAGTAAATTCTGAAAAGAGAAAGCAATACACGTACAATGAAAAATTTGTTTTGCTAAAGAGATGGAAGCCCTCTAAACTCATTCAACCTACATCTTAGAAAAAACAAGCTACATAATCAGTTAATCAGGTGAGGTTTGACAGAGGCTGTATCACAAACTTCTTCGGTTTTAGTGAACAACATGCACTCCATAAACTAATCATAAAAGTTACAACTATGTAATTACTTTTAATCAAAAGTAAAACAAAAGAGAACAAAACTAACCACCCTAGTACTTCAACATGGTATGTCTCTGAACACATCAATTGAATAGAAATTCTGTTACCAACAAAAAGCATTTTATTTTCATGAAAGAGTATAAAATTTGTTAAAATTTTAAACAGCAGAAGTTGCAGGTACTGAACCAGTTTTTAAATTTCTCTCTATACATACACTTTTTCAAAGAGTTTGTTTTTCTTGTCTCTACATAGAACCTGTTTTGAACCTTTTTCTGTGATAACCATTTTATAGAAATAATATCAATTACATATCCAGAAAAAAAAATCATAATCACTGTAGTTAAGCAGGGATGAATTCAATAATTTTTGTGGTACAAAGGTGAAATAAAATTTACCATTTTGATGAGCATTTTGCATTTCACATCTCCTTTGTCATTAATTAATTTATTCTAATACAATTAACTGTAATTTTGTACAACATACTAATACATGTTCAATTCATCATATATTATTCCAGGATTTTGGTCTACAGCATTTTCCAGCACTATCTAAACGTCACAATTGGTAAGTCTAGCATTAGCTACACGTATTTCATTACAAGTTCATTACAAATGCTATAAAATTAACATAAATTCAAATGCATCACAACAACAACAAAGTTCATTCTTGCAAAAATTTAAACTCATCATCCACAGCTGAATATTACTTCTGCTCTTCCTATCTATTTATTCCCTTTCCTATGCTTAAGCAACTGCTTTGCCAGCACATTTATAAAATTTGGGATAAATTACAAATGTAAGAGGGCAGTAGCAGTCTTCATAAGCAATAACTGTTGATATGATTCTGCCATATTTTGACAAGCATTGCTGCCTGAGTTCACTTGCTTCTACATTAATCAAGATGACATAAAGCAGGTATTGACAATTTGTACAATTAGATGAGTCATGCGACAAGCCTACAGGAGAACTGTCCTAGACTTGGAAAATTTGGCAAAAAGGAACACATTTTGTTCAAATGGACAAACCCAGGCAGATTTAAAGATCGCCACTATAGCATAGGTTACAGTGGAGGTTTGCAGAACCTAAATTTTTAATTCGTTTTTCAGCTTTTCTTGATTATACAGAAGAATAATAAGTTTCTTTCCTCATATGAAAATGTTACTTCTTCATTTCAAGAAGAAAAAAAATGTTTTTCTCCATTCTGCATGTTTCTTTTAAATTATGCACACTTACCTACAATCACGCTTAAAATTCATGTTCATTGTAAAAAGCAGAAAAACAGATTTTGTCAGAGTTTATAACACTAAGCTACAGAAAAGTTTAAAACTGCTTATAAGTGCTTGCAGTCACATGCAGTCTTCAGCTGAATCTGAATGTCTCTAATTACAATAAAGCACCTATTTTATTTTTATAACCTGTGAAAAGAAAAATACCACAGGTTTAGAGTATATTGATTTTTTTCCCCATTTTCTTATACATATTGTATTTTTGCCTGAAACTAAATGCTTTTTTGCAAGCATTTAGTTCTCCTTTCAAACAGATTAAATCTAATCTACATTTATATTAATCAATCCATTAAAAAAGCGCCAGCGCCCCCTGGTGGGCACACCTTCCTTCTGACAGCCTCCACTATGCAGGGATTATTTATTCTAGCCATTAAAAAAAAAATCAGTTCTTCCAGGGCTCAGTGCTGGGTCCAGCCCTGTTCAATGTCTTTATCAATGACCTGGAAGAAGGTATTGAGTGCACCCTCAGCAAGTTTGCAGATGACACTAAGCTGAGTGGAAGTGTTGATCTGCTGGAGGGTAGGGAGGCTCTGCAAAGGGATCTGAACAGGCTGGACCTCTGGGCTGAAACCAATGGGATGAGGTTTAACAAGGCCAAATACCAGGTCCTGCACCTGGGGCACAACAACGCTGTGCAGAGCTACAGACTGGGAGAAGTCAGTCTAGAAACCTGCCAGGAGAAGGACCTGGGAGTGTTGGCCAATGGCATCTTGGCTTGTATCAGAAACAGCGTGACCAGCAGGTCCAGGGAGGTTATTCTCCCTCTGTACTCAGCACTGGTGAGACCTCTCCTTGACTACTGTGTGCGGTTCTGGGCCCCTCACTACAAGAAGGATGTTGAGGCCCTGGAGCGAGTTCAGAGAAGAGTGACTAAGCTGGTGAAGGGGCTGGAGGACAAGTCTTACGAGGAGCGACTGAGAGAGCTGGGGTTGTTCAGCCTTGAGAAGAGGAGGTTCAGGGGAGACCTCATTGCTCTCTACAACTACCTGAAGGGAGGTTGTGGAGAGGAGGGAGCTGGCCTCTTCTCCCAAGTGACAGTGGACCGTACAACAGGGAATGGCCTCAAGCTCTGCCAGGGGAGGTTCAGGCTCAACATAAGGAAAAAATTTTTCACAGAAAGGGTCGTTAGGCACTGGAACAGGCTGCCCAGGGAGGTGGTTGACTCGCCTTCCCTGAAGTTGTTTAAAGTGTGGGTGGATGAGGTACTGCGGGGCATGGTTTAGTGTTTGATAGGAATGGTTGGACTCGATGATCCGGTGGGTCCCTTCCAACCTGGTGATTCTGTGATTCTATGAAAGTTTCCATTTGTGTCTAAATCCATTTGCTCTCTCTATTGGCTATTCACTGGGATTCTTTTAATTCTCCATTAGGACTCCTTTGTCTTTACAAGACAGGCACCAATACAACACTTTTGCCTAACCTGTAATAAGTGTTTCCTTCTAGCTATATACACGTTTCTACCACACGGTATGGGATATCTTCAACTTTATGCCCAGAGGACTGACTTTTCCATCTAGGTTGTCATTGTCCTGTCCCCCAAAAACCTGTCAACTACATGCATTTTTAGAGCTAAATGGGTCAAACTTATTTGTTCTACTGACTTACTCACAGCACTTCATCTCATTTTAACTTCCTTTTATTGCCCCCACAGCTACTAATCTACTTTTTAACCTGTAAAATCCGCTACTGTTTGTTTTAATGCTACTTGATCTGGAGAGAAGGCATACATTTGAAACCATTCACTAGCATCCAGTTAGATAATTTCACCATTTCAGTCCACATTTCAAGGTCTGGAAAGGACAACAACTCTAATGGGCCATACTTGTCTAGGTAGTTTTATATTAACTTTCTATCTGTAGTTTTAATATTAATTACTTTGGCGTATCAACTTCTAAAATGTGGCATAAAATAAATCTCCCTTCTGAGCTTTTAGTTTGGTATAACTCTTCACCTTTTTTGTTCTCTCATTCTTTCATCTGTTTTATTTTCTAAGCACAAATCAACACTTCAGTTTTCAATCAGCTTGCAGCTTCTTTTTATCCACATATTCTGAAGAAGACCCTGAAGTTTGACAGCACTTTGGCAGTACTGATGAGCTAATACAATTTCAACAGTAAATTAATCTCCCTTCTGGATGGCCAAGCTTGTAGTCAGCTATTTGTTAGTTTAAAAACTCAGCTTGTACCAGTAATACCAGATTTGAAACTGACTTTTTATGTTAAGCAATACAGATATGTCATGAGAGGAAAAAAGGAATAGAGCAATCATTCATGCATGTTTGCAGGACAGATACATTCATACACATTATCTAAACCATCTAATATTTTAAACCCCTGCATATCTTCTAATCACACAGAAAGTATACTACTTCTTTACCCATCTCACCTTCTTTCTGAAAACTATATCTAATGTCTTAGTCTCAGTCTGTATGTTCTGTTTGGTAAAACATTTATTTGCACAGTAGTTTACTCAGATATAGACCAGCATTTACTTTCTAATGGTTTCACTTTCAGTATTTTACATTTACAGTGCAAAAAAATTACATTTCAGGGGTCCGAGGCCCTCTCTACACTAGCAATTCAGAGAATCACTGAGTCTCAGAGGGACCTCAGGAAATTTCTAGCTCACTTTCCTGTTAAAAGTAGGGTCAGCCAAGTTGCTTAGGGTTTTATGCAACTGAGTCTTGAAAACCTTCAAAGTCAGTGACTCCACAACCTCTCTAGGCAACCTGTTTGAGCAGCTGATATCCACACACTGACTTTCCCCTCACCTTATACCTAATCAGAACGTTGCCTGTTTCAATTTACACTGTGCCGCTTAGCATCCTGCTGTGCAACTCAGAAAAAAAAAAAAGTCTCCTTCTTCACAGGATCCTCCATCCACTTAGGCATTGGGGGGGTTCTCTTAGGTCCCCCCTCTCTTAGACCTTTTCTTTTCTATGCTAAACAGAGTTCCTGCAGCTTCAATCCACATATAGGACTTCTATGTTATGAATGCCGGACAGCCTGACAGTCTTAAAAGGGATGTTATCTGCTCTTAGCTGTTAGATTTCCTGCACAATAACTTCCACAATCTCTTTACTACCATGGTTTATATTATGTACAGTACTCCACATTTTCAACTGTTTGTTTGTTTGTTTTTCAGAAGGGCTACAAGAAAACACAAGCTGTGAGAACAGAATTAATCTCCCCATGGAAAAGTCAACACTTCTCCTTCTTCATTATCATTTTTCTCAAAACTGCTATATCCCATCACATCAAAGCAGACAGAACTGCTGCAGCAGGTGGGGAATCAGGAAAGCTGAACTTCCCATCTGACCCACGTTTCTCTTCATGAAGTTTCAACATGGTGGGGTTTTTTTCATAGCCTAGAGGAAAAAGCAAGTTAAGGCTGTTTTATAAGTTCATTCTCCTAACTATACTCTTCTCCAAATCATGGATACTTCCTCTATAATTTCATTATTTTAGCCTCAGACAATATTACACATGCATGAGATATCAAATGTATTAAGTACTAGTTCATCATTGTTCCTAATGGGAATACTAGTCATCTAAAATATCTATGCTGCTGCAGAGAA
This sequence comes from Piaya cayana, assembly GCA_013389865.1. Taxonomy (NCBI): domain Eukaryota; kingdom Metazoa; phylum Chordata; class Aves; order Cuculiformes; family Coccyzidae; genus Piaya; species Piaya cayana. The sequence continues at coordinate 103,380 of WAAB01011591.1, read as the reverse complement.
ACGTGTTACTGAAGCTCTAGTTTTATTATCTTCTGCTTTACATTACTTGTCAACTCCAATTTCTTTATGCTAGGACTCATGCTAAAAAAATGGCAGTTTTACAGTTTAAGGAAAGAAGTTACCACCCATTTACTTCCCCTCAATAAAATGATCCACATAATTCTCAATCTCTCTCACACTTACAAATACATACTTCAAATCTATAAATCTAAACCCAAATAATTAATTACATACTAACAACTAAATGACCAGTCTTCTGGAATTAATAACATCACTAGTGTTCAATGTTACATATACATGTTACATACAAGATTTCAACTTGATTTCCACAGTAATGAACTTAAATTCAGCATTCCCTACTCATTTTCTCCTTTTCAGAAACCTGTCAGAGTTTATCTGTATATTCCAAATGTTCCCTCTGTTAGTTCTCTTACAAATAAATGGTACTGTCAACTGTGAGCTAAAATACACCAATTGCTAAATACTACAAGCCGAAATTAAGAGTTGGATTTTTAGGGCAATCTACTCACAATCTACTAATATTTATTGTGCACTGATTTTTAGTACTGGTTTTGGTAATGGCTATATTACCAATTCATATGATTTGTTGCCTACGTATCTTGGAAAACGCAATATAATGTGCTGTATTATCCTGCAAGATGAGAAGCAACTACCCTGCAAAGAGAAGCCAAGATAACTTGAATGATAAAAAGCATTGCCTCTTAACAAAGGAAAAATCCACCAAAAGGGTAATGGAGTATTACCAACTCAACTTTCAGATGACCTTACCTTTAACTAAAACCAGTTGGGGTAGATGAGGTGGGAAAAATCCTGGAATCAAAATGTACAGAGTGATGGAATGAACAAGAAGCAATCCCTTTCCTGCCCAGAGAAAAGCCAGAAAAAAATTGTTCCATTTTCTTAAAGAACAGAGACCAGGAATAAGCCCTCAAAGAATATATTTTAATTTAATTCTGTAAATTTTCCCATCCTACTGGCAGAGCAGGAATAATTAACATAAGAACAATTTCATGAGTGATTTAGCAGCAAGGAAATACCTTAAGAGTATGCCCCAAACAGTAAATACAGAAAAGGCATTACCCAGCTTCAAACAATAAGAGAATTACTTATTCAGGGCAGCAATATATTAAGTATGTGATTTCTTATGACTGTGATGTCATGCATAAAATCCTAGCCCATGGCCCCAGTCTAACACTATCAAACTTGGGATCAACTCTATTAATACTCCACCTGAAATAGAAACAAATTCAGCTGATCTACTGAGTCACGGAAAGATGAAAAAAAAATAGTTAAAGCAAAGTATTAAAAAGTGACTATTTCTGCTGCTACTGACTTTTCTAACCTGCTTGTGCCTCACACTTGAGTACACCTATGTATTTCAACTACATGCATTTAGGTTTTGTAAGATTTTTTAAGTAAGAAATTCAAGTAGATTGAGCTTTTCTCGGCTCGCCACCTAAAAGCCAACTGGTTTTGAGACTAGGATACAGTCGTGTGATTCTCAAGTTCTGTGACAAAATTCCTTAGAATGATTTCTCAAAATACCCTTTCTTCCCTTCCAGAAGCTATTCACATGCAGCAACTTAAGTGAAGTTCTCATGTAAGTGATCATAGAATCATAGAATAGTTAGGGTTGGAAGGGACCTTAAAGATCATTCAGTTCCAGCCCCCTGCCATGGGCAGGGACACCTCCCACCAGACTAGGCTGCCCAAAGTCCCATCCAACCTGGCCTTAAACACCTCCAGGGATGGGGCAGCCACAACTTCCCTTGGCAACATGTTTCAGTGCCTCACCACTCTCTTTCTCTCTTTGTGAAGAAATTCTTCCTTATATCAAGCCTAAATCTGCCCCTCTCCAGTTTATACCCATTCCCCATTGTCCTATCACCACAAGCCTTTATGAATAGTACCTCTCCAGGTTTCTTGTAGCCCCTTTCAGGTACTGGAAGATCTGTAAGATCTCCTCAAAGCCGCCTCTTCTCCAGGCTGAACAAGCCCAACTCTCTCAGACTGGCCTCATATAGGAGGTGTTCCAGCCCTCTGATCATTTTTGTAGTCCTCTGGACTCATTCCAAAAGTTCCATGTCCTTCCTATGTTAAGGATTCCAGAACTGGAATGCAGATGAGGTCTCACAAGAGAGGAATAGAGGGGCAGAATCACCTCCCTTGACCTGCTGGCCATACTTCTTTTGATGCAGCCCAGGACAGTTTGCCCTCTGGGCTGCGAGCATGGATTGCCAGCTCATGCCGAGCTTCTCATCGACCAGCATCACCAAGTCCTTCTCTGTAGGGTTGGTCTCAATCACATCATCCACCATCATGTATTGAAATCAGGGATTGCCCTGACCCAGGTGTAGCACTTTGCACTTGGCCTTGTTGAACCTCATGAGGTTCTCACACACCCACTTCTCCAGCCTGTCCAGGTCCCTCTGGATGACATCCCATCCTTCTGGCATGGCAACTACACCATTCAGCTTGGTGTCATCTGCAAACTTGCTGAGGGTGCACTTAATCTTGCTGTCGGTATCATTGATGAAGATACGGACCCCTGAGTGACACCACTTGCCGTGGACCTCCATCTGGACTACTTTGAGCCATTGACCACTACTCTCTAAATACAACCATCCAATCAGTTTCTTATCCACCATACCATCCACACACCAAATCCATATCTCCCCTATTTATATAGGAGGACGTTTAAGAGCCTGTATCAAAGGTTTTACAGAAATTTAGACAGATCACATCTGTCAGTTTATCCATGTCCACTGCTGCAGTTACCCTATCATAGAAAGCCATTAAGTTGGTCATACAGGATTTGCCCTTGCTGAAGCCATGCTGGATGCCATTAATCACCTCCCCATCGTCCACGTGCTTTAGCACAGCTTCTAGAAGGATCTGTTCCATCATCTTCCCAGGCACAGAGTTGAGGTTGACAGGTCAGTAGTTCCCAGGGTTATCTTTTCTACCCTTTTCAAAAATGGGCAAAATGTGATGTTTATCTACATTAGCATAACATTAATATACCTTCTCCTACCTACTTTTGCTTTTCTTTAATGGCAGAGGAAGGAGAAGCTCTTCAGTCTCATACTGAAGAGTTATTAGTTTCTCCCAGACAAAAAGCCATACAAGAAAGAAGTAAGCTTCTGCAATGACAAGTGCCTATACAATTTCACTGTCGTGTAAAATAAAGTTTACAAGATTATGAATGTAACAAAACCTATATATTTGGTTTATGAATGCATCTTGGGCATCATTTTACTTGGCATACATCATCAGCTTTGGGCGGGAAACAGGCTAAATAGAAATTTCAAATCTAACTGTTAATAGAAGCCACTGATATTACTGAACATAACCAAAACAAAGAGTAATTAATACATAGTTTAAAATATTACTTGGAAATAAAACTCAAATAATCTATGTTTCAAATATATTTATATGGCCAAACTCACTATCAAAACCAAATAAAACAGAACAATGAAGCAAATATGGTATGAACTATTGGAAGTAATACCTAACAAGGTTTTAATCATAATACTTATATAAGAAAGTAAGATGGTCATAATATTCTGTATATACAATATTATTTCCTTAGTTTTGGATGCATCAGATTCAACTAATATTTTACTTCAGAAACTTCACAAACTTCCCACTAACTGCACCAGAACCTAAACCATCTACATGCATTATATAATGTAAGTTATAAACTATTTCATGTAAGTAGCATTAAATTACAGTTTCAGCAATTGGAAAGGTTTGACCAAGTAATGTATATATATCAGAAAAACATAATATGAATTTTTTTAAAAGTTGCTCTGGTATAGTGCAGTGAGTTACAATGGAATCAGATTTTTCTACAGGGATTTCCAACACCTTCCTCTCAACAAATTCCATTTTAGGAAGAAAGACAGACAACCAAATTTTGAAGAATCACATTCATGATTTTGTGTTGGTTCATCTTGCTTCAGTTCTTTCTGCTGTTATATACATCATATTCTGTCAGACACTATAAAAAGCACCATGAGTTTGCATGTAATGTTCAGGAAATCAGGTAATCATACTACCTCTTGCTCTGCTTCCATCTCCCTAAATTATCCTGATAACACAGCATCAATCCTATTCTCCTACCACAAAGGCAGTGATTTCAAACCTGTGTACAACTGAGTACTAAGGAAGACTCACCAGAGCTCACACAGTTCCAATGCTGCCTTTTAAGTATCCAAATGAAGAAATCCTGTCATTTCTTACTGAAGTATGAGTTTGACAGGTGTATTATAACTGACTGTTTCACGCTTCCTTTCCCTGCATGCTCCAAAAAGAGAATGAGATTGTTGAGGAACTGGCAGCATTTTAGCACAAAGACTAGTCAATGAAGTGAGACACATCTCCCTAACCAGCTTCTGCACTCTGACATTAATATTTTGAGCTGCAGTGTAATTTAAGATTAATTATATACAGATGTTATTGCAGATTACTAATACTGGAGGCAGTGGTCTCCAGTGGTTTTCTTTATATATTGCCACTGAAGGATTCCCCAGCGGTATGTATAAACTAACCTAAGAAGTACTTAGAAATTTGGACATCCATTTATCCAGGATCCTAGGGTTATCCCATTTCTAGGGTTGAGCTCAAGGACAGGACAAGCATAATCCTTTAGCCCCAGTTGGTTCATGGCCAGAGTCTTTCTAAGCAGAGGTAGTATCTATATCTTCCAGGCCTTGATGTATTTTTCTTCCATCAATCTGCCCAGTTAATCTTCATCATACATAAATTTCTGTCATCCACAACACCATTAACAAATAAATCCAGAGATTAACTGCAAAATACATTAAAATATATGGTCCTTTAGCTTGTTTTTAATTTTTCTACAGGCAATTTCAACTGAAGCCCCACAATTCTTATAAAGAAAAAATCAGTAATCAGTTTTACCTTGTTTACCCTGGCTCTAGTACCTGTTGTTCAAATTCTAGTAACCTTGTACATTTAAGCCCTTGTTTAACACAGTAAAGCAGCCGTTTACCTTCTATATACAAGAAGCATGTGAACTTACTACTGAACATGTTACTTAGATAGTTCCCTAGTCCAACTCATGTGATATTTTTCCAATAAAATATGCTTTTATTCAGAAAAAAACCCCCGAAAAATGCTATGGAATATCTCACCTTATTCAAAGAGCCACAAAGCATATCCACAAATGTTGCAGTAAGTGGCCAATTCATAATTTATTCTAACCGTAAAAACACCCTCTTCATCAAACTATAGAACTTAATAAGCCTTTTAGAAGTTATTGTGAGTCTAAAAATTCTATGTAAACATCAAACACCTGTACCAGTACTGACAGTAACATTCACAAGCAGGATTCCATTATTTTAAGACTTGAAATCCCTGCTTCTTTGAATAACCATTTAAATCTTTGCTTAAACTCATATGAACATAAAGATTTTCACTGATGCTTCTGTCTTTTAACACAGGACCACGAGATGAACTGAAATCAATGAACTCCATGAATGACATAAAACACACCTGTGCATCTCTCTTGCTTCAGTGACTTTATTGGCAGAAAGAAAAAAATATGGAATATGTAATTTGGTAAGACTTTCTACACAGGGGTTGAGTGACAAGTATAATGCATGGGAGCATTGTTTTAAAATTAGTAGTAGATTTCAAGTTTATGGCTTCTTTCTAGAACTACGGATCAAGGAATCTGGAAAAAATATTGATGACAGTACACAGTAAGGTTGTAGTTAAAATTTCAGTGAAAATCCATAAAATAATACTTTTTTGAGGCTATTTCTCACCCCAGCTGTTTTATAAAAATAATTACTCCAACAGATTTAGCAATCCTGGTACTATTTCTATAGTACATTTGCATAAAAATGATCAGGATCTGCTTTCTTAGTTGTTTAAGGCACAGCAAAACAATTCATGCATTGCACTAAAAGCTAAAAAAAAGAATAAAGATTTAATGAGCCTTACCAGAGTTAGAACAAGCTAATCCTTGTAGCCCGAAGATAAAAATACAAGTTATACATAATTGCACATTTTTAGAAGAGAAAATCCCTTTTCCACAACCTTGGTCATTTCTTTCCTGCTCTTTTCCCCTCACTCCTTCCACTGGATCTTAATACTTATTACACATTCTCAAGATCAGATCCTGCACATGGATCCCTCCAGGTAAACGCCACATATCCAATTACATTAAAAATTAACATAATATATCTGTTAAAAGAGAAGAGTGAGAGAAAGGAGAAGTTACTGCAAATACAACCTCCTGAAGGAAAGACCAATAATAACCATCACACTTTCTACTGAGCTCTATATATTTTACAGTCTACCACTTATGGTACACTTACGCAGTAGCTTAAGAATCCCAGCTAGATACCACCACTTTTAAACTGTACCCTCTGTGACAATTACGGTCACTTGTCAGTGATGCTAAGGTCTTTGTCCACAGCAAAGACTAATTAAGAAGCAAAGAATACAAGAGATACAGTATGAAAGTATATTCTGGAGTTCACAATTATGCTCTAAAACACCCATGGAGAGAACAGAATCAGCTGTAACTGAAAGGCAACATAAAACTAGGGAACAGTTGCAAGAGATCTAACTGTACACAGATCAAACTCTCTCCGGAGGAGAAAAGGAGACATTATCTGAAAGAAATGAGAACCATACCCGTGAAGATGCCAGAAAGAGTAGAAAAAAACTTCCATCATATCAATACAACCTCTCAGTCTTCAAAAAGACAGTAATGACTTGGAATAAATATGTTAAAGGAATGCTATCCTAGCTGTGTCCCCTTGCCTTTTACCCAGTCTCTGTGGGGCAGAGTGAGAAACAGAGAAAGCCTTGACTCTATGCAAGCACTGTTCAGCAATAGCTGTAAGATTGGTGTGTTATCAACACTCTTTTAGTCACAAAACTAAAACAGCTCCACATGGTCTGCTATGAAGAAAATTACTCCTATCCCAGCCAGGCTCAAGGCATTCCTTTAACACAAAAGTATGCAAATGTTTTACACATATTGGGTGGCAATGTAAGTCAAAAAAATCCAATAAGCCAGTGCATTTTTACCTTTCTCTGTGACACAGAGAGCATGGCTCCTTTTCCCAGCTGTTGAAATTTGAAGGAAACAGAAAACTTAGAATATTAGAATCATAGAATGGTTTCAGTTACAAAATACCTTTGAGATCATTAAGTCCAACCATCGACCCAGCCCTGCTAAGTCTGTCACTAGACAATGTCCCCAAGTACAACATCTGCTCATTTTTTTAAACACCTCCAGGGATAGTGACTCAACAATCTCCCTGGGCAGCCTGTTCCAATTCCTGACAACCCTTTCAGTAAAGAAATCCACCCTAACATCAACCTAAATCTCCTAAACGGTACATCTTGAGGCCATTTCCCCTTGTTCTGTCACTAGCTACCAGGGAGAAGAGACCAGTCCCCACCTCACTAGAAAATTCCTTTTTGGTAGTTGTAGAGAGTGATAAGGTCTTCCCTCAGTCTCCTTTTCTCCAGACTAAATGATCTCAGCTCCCTCAGCTGCTCCTCTTCTATAAAGCTTGTGCTCTAAACCCTTCACAATCTTTATTGCCCTTCTCTGGACACACTCCAGCATCTCCATGTCCTTCTTGGAGTGAGGGGTCCAAAACTGAACACAGTATTTGAGGTACGGCCTCACCAGTGCCAAGTGCAGGAGAAGAATCACTACCCTAGTCCTGGTGACCACACTATCCTCACGCAGGGCAGGATGCCTTTGGCCTTGTTGTCCACCTGGGCACACTGCTGGCTCCTGCTTTCTGGTGATCCAAACCTGAGCACTGTTGTACAACGTGAAATTCATAATGTACACCACTGACCTGGGCAGGTGCAGGTCTGTGCTGTGCTGTGTTGAACTGCACATATCACTTGGACACAGGATAACATTAGCCTGCTGATCATATTGAAGGAGACAGTAGGCAGATCCCACTTGTCATTTTGCAATCACACCACCTGCATGTTCTCATCTTAAAACCAAACTACCATGTTTTCATGTGAACATCTTTGTGCTTGACAGTAACAATGCAGAATTAAATTCTTTACTTACAAGAAAAATTAAACTAAAGTATTCTAAGAGCTCTAAGGACTGTAATGCTGGTGTAACTTAGCACAGTAAGGTCTGTGCAGTGTACTGTGCCATACTAGAGTTGTGTCCAATGTTGCATAACTTAAGATTCCAAGTATCTGAAGATTATATATGCTATCCTCTTTTTCCACCTCAAAAAGGTATTTAAAACCACACCTTACAAAGTCTGACTGTGTTTCTCATGGAGATCTGTAACAGTTGTTTTCATCAGTGCATTACACCTGTCAGTGAAAACTTCATAATGTACATTACAGCCAGGCTCTGCATGCAGAAGGGCCAATTGTCTCCCAGTGGTGCCAGCTCCTGTGCATGCACCACACAGTCCACACTCACAGGTAATGCTGCTCATTTCCCAATGGTTTCCAAAAAAAGAAGAGTCAGCAAAAGGGGACATGATGAAAAGTTCACACAGCTTTCTTCCATAAAATCACTTTCCTTAAATCCCAATAAAACAGGCTGCAGGCCAGCAAACTGTTTCAAAGATTCAGTACAACTCAAATATCATCTTTCCCAGGGCCTTATGGCAAATGATACATTCTGGCCACATAACGGAGGAAAAGTCTTTGTCCCATCCAGAGAGACAACAAAGAGGAACAACCCCTTGATAATACTAGGTCATTTTATCAGGTCTAGTGTCTGTTTCCTGCATGTTGCTAAAGACCTTTAGGAAACAGAGGAATCAGGAATGTCGATTGAACCAGACAAAATGTACGGGACACCCTTTCAATTATAGCACACAGAGAGTTATTAGAAAAGCAGTATAGACTACATAAGGGATAGACTACCAGACACTGCGTTATTGTCTCATCCTACAAGCAAAGGCAATCTCAACTAAATTCTCTTTATCTCCTCCTATTACAAAATGTAAATATATCACCAGCCAGTCTTTCAGGGGTGTTACAACGTTTAAGTAATTAACATTTGGAAAGCTTTTGAGGAAAAAAGAAATGCTAAAGATTAGAAGAATAGTTATCAAAACAAACAGAAGACATCAGGTATCTCCCGATAGCAATAGTTAAAAGATATATTGCTACTTAAACTGCATTTATATCTTTAGAAATTTTAGTTTGTTACTGCACAGCAAAAATGACATATAATAAACATGAGGCACAAATCACTGAACTTTCACTTAAGATTGTGAGAAAAAAAAACCACTGTTACTGTGAAACAAGCTCTGAAGAAAAAACAAGATGGTACTACAAGTCCTGAAGCTGCAAACACTTAAATTCAGCTCAGATATATAATTATTTGCATTAAAATCATAGAGGGTTTTCAGAATCATAGAGATTAGCATACATGTTAATGTACCTACAGAAAATGGATTTCAATTATCTTTTCACCTCAGCCACATGTGTGTGAGCTTGCTGGGTACACTTATCTTTGGAGTGCTCTTTCATAATTCACTATTGCACGGCATATGTTAACATATGGTAACGTATTTAATATTGCGAGCATGCATAAAGATTGGAAAACAAGAAAAGAGATGACTGAGCATTATGACTGAATATCAATATTGTGAAATTCATCTTCCCTACTTATGAAACGCTCAAGAATCTATGTTCAAGTCCATATGTGCAACAAAAAACTTTATGCAGAAAACAACGATATTCTTACATTTAATCAAACAAATGATTTTTTAAAACCAAATCAGTCATGCTTTGGTGACTGTTCAATCCATATTCCCAGCAACTTAAGGGAAAATATAATTCAGACCTCTCCAATGGACATCAGTGAGATACTAAGGAAATAAAGTTATTTCACTGTCTCAGTGGACTTCAACCAAATGTGAGAGACTGAATAAATGCCATGGAATTCCAAAAAGGACTGCAGGGTTTCACAAAGAACTAACTTCACCCCCTGATTAGATTTAGAATACACACAAAACAAGCCTTTTGATATCATTTTCAGTCAGAGACTGTAACTGCATTTACATTTACAAACTGCTTTTACATTTACAATAAGAAGCGATTTCATAGTTACAGTTCTCGTCTCCTAAAAATCAGGAGGATCCTTTCCACTACAATGTTATCTGTCAGTCATCTGTTTCAGTCACCTTCATAAGTGAACATATTTAGAAAGTTACCACTGTTTTAACAGTCCTCCTAGACATCTTATGTTATACATAAAGAGTGACAACTGAAACCAGAATGGAGCCCCATTAATCTTCTTTCTCATTTTTACATGTACCTTTTTTTTTTTAAAAAAAATGATTCTTCAGAAGTATAACAAGTTAATTGTTTCCTCTCTTTGGAATGTTTCATTCTAGCTAAACCTTCATTGACAATTTTGATGTGAGTACTAAGGGGTTTTTTAACAAAAATATACCAACAGTCAGTTTCATGTTTTTAAATAAATCAACCAAACTCTGAAAAATATTCTCTTAAACACACATGAAGATGGAAGTCTCTGTTCTGCAAAACCCTACATTGTAAGTTTGGTACACAGTAAAATCATCTGCCATAAATGGTAGAATTTGTTTACTCAGAATCCAGACTTAGGGGTGTGAGTTTTTGTAATTTTTTAAGAACAGGCTGAATAAGCACCAAATACTGAACTCTAAAGAGAACAGGTAGCTATACGCATCAATGCTTTGTAATTTAGTGATGGCAGAAAGCCACAATGTGAAATGAGTTATACTGCATATAGGCAGTGTAAAAATCATCAAAGCAGTTAATAGACTAATGTAGAACATAACAAAAAAAAAATTAATCCTAGTATCATCACAACTGATCTGGAAACTACAGCAATGAAAAATACCTATGCTTGCCAACAGAAACTCAAGTTCTTTATGTAACCCTCAAAAGAAAACAAAATACATTTCCTGAGTAACACTTTGCCATATCCTCAAGTTCCAAGCAATTCTGCAGGATGTAACCTAACTGTTATATCAAATGTAAACCACATACTGTCAGCAATTGCAAAATGAGAGTTAAAATAAAAGCCAGTCTTTCAGAAACACAGCACTTTAAAGACCAAGACATACATATTTAACTTCCTATCATGGTAGTTACCATAACATGGTTATATTATAATACATCTATTCATCAAATACGTCATGACTGTGCTTCAAAATCTCAGAATCACTTATATAGCACTCTACTAAAACCAGAGGTCCTGTTTGCGACTTCTCCAAGTTTTAAGTTGATTTTGTGTAAACTTTGTGAGTTTCAATGAAATGTATGATAGAAAAATGTTCCAGATTTTGCATGGCACAAAACCAGAATGGACTCCTATAATCGAGTTCTTGCTGAAAAAAAACCCACAGTTGTTTGTACACAGATAATATTCTGCCCAAACATCAAGCCACTAGAAAATAAAATTTCCTTTATAGTGCCCTTGTGGTTCTGGATAACTTGAAGGATTCAAATGTCCAGAAGGAAAGATATACACATCTATTGGATACCTTTTCTTCACTATCTCCATAGAAGTTAACAAAAGCTTCTATTCTGTATGCGATACATAATGAGGTCAATAACATCACACACATACACTTACCTACTGCAATTTCCAGGTGCCACAGAATACTAGTTTAAGAGTCCTGTGGTTTATGTCAGCACAAGACACCCATTCAGCTTTCTTTTTCTGTCTCACTGATAAAGTTGGAAAGATCTGCAAACTGCAGGAGGAAATAAGGAGATAATGCAGCTACAGACTAATTATGGCCTTCACTGGAATCCACAAACTAGTTCTGGAAATACGAACTGGTTCCACGAAGACTGCAAGCCTACACTCACAAACATTGTGACTTCCTTCAAACACAAAGAACCAATTGACCCACTGTGACACCTGAGTGACAAAGCTCACTGTATTTTCTTTTCTGTATAAACAAATGCATGCATCAAAATTAAAACTACTGAAAAAAGAAAATATGTATTAATTCACAAATATTTAAGCATAACAAAAAAAAATTTTTCCTTTGAGCAAGAGGTTGAACTAGATATCTCCAGCAGCCCCCTCCAAACTCAGCTGTTCTGTGGTTCTATGAAGACTCTACTAAGGAAGCAACAGAAATATAACAGAAACAGTAGAGCACTACACATTTTTCTGATTCTTAGATTAAGGTCCAACTTGAAACAAATAATTTCTGTTAGAATTTGTAAATGCAAGAATGCTGATTTATCCTGAAATTATGTATTCCCCATGCTTTGATCCTACATAAAGTTCTATAAAGCAAAAATCAGGAAGAAAAATTTGAAATCCACAAGTTTTTAGGTGCCTTACATTGAAGCTTTTAAAAATTACAGACTATCTTCTTTCAACAATTTCCCTCCTTCACAACTAGTAATACTAGAAAAAGGAGGAAGAAGTGAACACGGAGCATTCTAGAATGCAATTTAACATACAATACAGTCTACTGGAAAATTACAATAAATTCTCTGCAGAGTTTACAAATATACATTGTGTAAACTATTTGTAGCTGCCAAGTCTCAAATAAAACCCACTGTAGTTATTACTGTGATACAGCTAAGGAAAAGAAGAACCAGATGAAAGCCAGTGAAGCTGATTCTGCTCCTTGTACACAAATACATTCTCCAAGCAGAACCTGTAAATGATTTCTGTAAGAAATCAAATTTATTACTTCAAGCACCTGAAGCGTTTGATATTTCATGCAGCTAGCAGTTTATTCACACACAGTGACAGTCTTCATTACACTCACTCCTGAAAGTTACAAGTTAAATGCTATGAACCTTGACATAGCTGCTGGATACTTCAGCTTCAAACCCAGGGAAGAGATTCAATCTAATCTATATTTGATAGTATATTACATTTTTCAGATTATTCTATGATTTAAAAAATATCAGAAAATGCACATAATTTTTTGCAGTTACCCAGCAGTTCCATTGCATCATCTTCATTGTCAATATCTTCTTCAGTTACAGATGGAGCTGTGCTTTGCGCAGAATCAAAGGAATCCTGAGAAAGCATGGCAGCCAGCAGTTTCTTATGTTGCTGCTGTTGTTGTTTTAGTCCCTTAGTCTTTGGCTCCATTTTTAAGCTGTAAGGGAAGAAAACACAACTTTCTCTTACTGGTGCTCTCTATAAAATATATCACATATTTGTCAAATTACTGCAGCCCATGATGTCCTCCAGATCTGAAGGTTAATGACACCAGATCACACATAAATGAGGAGGTTATCATCATCCTGGATCACTGATGTTATAAGTCAGTTCATGTTTTCAGTTCCTAACTTAAGTTTTGATTGAACGAAGACAGAAATTTTCCTTCCTTTATGGACATTAATCAAGTCTAAATAAGCCACATATACAGAACAACAGGATTAAGTATTACTAAACATTATTGCTAAGGTATTGATTGCACAGCAACAAAGCTGAGAACGAAGAACTGCTCCCTTGAATGGTTATGTCAACCACACAGGCCTGAGGACTATATAGTTATAATATTTCATAGAATCATAGAATGAATCATAGAATGGTTTGAGTTGGAAGGGAGCTTAAAGGTCAACTAATTCCAACCCCCCTGCCAAGGGCAGGGACACCTCCCACCAGACCAGGCTGCCCAAGGCCCCACACAACCTGGCCTTGAGTACTTCCAGGGATGGGGCAGCCACAGCTTCCCTGGGCAACATGTTTCAGTGCCTCACCAGCCTCATTGTGAAGAATATCCTCCTTATGTCTAGTCTAAATATTCCCCTCTCTAATTTATAGCCACTCCCTCTAGTCCTATCACTACAAGCCATTGTAATAAGTCCCTCTCCAGATTCTTGTTGCCCCTTCAGGTACTGGAAGGTTGCTCTAAGGTCTCCTCGGAGCCTTCGCTTTTCCAGGATTAATACCCCTCAGCTCTCCCAGCCTAACCTCGTATGGGTGCTCCAGCCCTTGGATCATCTTTGTAGCCTTCCTCTGGACCCACTCCAACAGTTCCACATCCTTCTTACGTTGAGGATTCCAGAACTGGAATTTCTAATGGTTTGTTGACTTGTGTCCCTAATCTAAGTAACAGATAACTGGAACTGCACAGAAGTTAGCAGAAGGGTCTAAGGCAGGATTTGCTGCAGTTAGCAATTTCTGATTTGTTACAATATCAAGATAAAGACAACAGGACCAAAGTTTGGTGCCTCATACGAAGATATGAGCAACACCTCTGACTGACATACAGCCAGTTGCAGGAAGGTAGATCTATTGTAAATGTATGAAATTTAGTATAATCAATAATAGCTCACTTCCAAGTGCAAAGATGAACACTAATAAGACAAGTGGACCGTGGAGATGAAGAACAGGCTTTGAGTTTAGAACATCAGGTTATGGATGGGGTCTCTGCAAGCTCTAGTTAATTTTGGGCTCTAAGAAGCCAAAATATCATATCAAGAATTACTCAAATTCCCCACGGTGTACATGCACTATCCCTTGAGTAAGTTTCACAAGAGCCTTGTTTCTTCTCAGAATTTCTCCAGGAAAATTTTCATGCAGAAAACTACTAACCATGACTTGGAAATTAGTTTAACCCTATTTTCACAGTGTTTGAATTTCTGAAAGATGAGCTTGGTATCAGCAGGATTGGCATCAGCACTCTTACATGACTTCTATCACATATTAATACCTTGTCTTGCTCCCTTCCCTTACAGGAGCAACAGAGAGCTGTACAAAATCAGTCACAAAGTCTTTCCTCTGTAGCAATCCAGTACATTAAAGGCAAAAAGTTGACCTTTCATCAGTTTGGTAAAATACCACTAATAAAACTACTTCAGTCTGGCTACGCTATCTTTTCCAGTTAAAGTAGTAGTGAAACTTGTCCTTTCAGTTGCTCAAAAGCAATCCCCCCCACACCTTTTAAAGTAACTGGGTCTAGCTTTCAGATGTACAATGTGTGGTTCAGTTGCTCATCATCACAGAAATGTATGGTTTGTGGTTTTGGGTTTTTTTTCCCTAAGGAGGAAATGGTGGTTCTTTCTCACTGTCCACTACTGAATGGAAGAAAAAGTGAGGTTTGTGGGTGCAAAGGCAGAAGAACCTGGCAACTCATAGATTCCCAAATACCACATACTATGTATACTCACTATGATCTGCTTTACGCTGCAAAGACCAATACTGAAATTGGGCATGTTATCAACACACCAGTGCCTGTAGACATACGCTGTTCTCTACAGCCTACTCAGCCCCCTGTGGAAGGCTGTGGATGTGTAAGGATCCAGGACTCCCCCTTCCATCGAACACAAAAAACCCCTATACTATGATCTGTGAAAACAATGCAGAGAGAGGGAGTTGCATGACACCGAGGGTAAATACTCTATCAGTGATCTGACAATGCCTAATCCTCTGGATTTCCTTACGTTTAATGATAGATGAAAGAAAACACATTATCTGGAAATAACAGGACAATTAATTTATCCCTTTTCTGTTCTTATGCTGTAACTAAAGATTAGGATTAGTTTTGAGAGTTTGTAGGTTTATCACATAAATTCTGATAATTAGCGATCAATGGAAGGTCATGATTTATTGAAAGTGTTGCTAAATCAAATTTAATGAGATATAATTGAAACATTTAATACTAATTTAAATTTGTTCCCTCTTTCAGTTGTCAGGTAAAAATGTAATTTATTTTAGGCTACATTATTGATGAAGTAGATGAATGAAATACAGAGGAGGTAACCAAAAATTCTTTACAGATGATAACAAACTCACTTTTTTGAGAGCTCCATTCAATATCATAAAACCCATACTATTCCCACTACTTTTGGATGTGCTGGGTAAAAGCTACATTAAAACTAAATTATTATTATCTATTATTTGTCTCATGCATTGCATTACTTGTCAATTCTGAATTCTACTTACTAGTACTTTAATTCCCCATAACACTGAATCAGGTCTTTAAGAAACTGCTTTTTGGTAGTGAACTATTATTGAATACTCAGATTAATCTTGATCAGTATGAGTCTTATAAACTTCATACACAAGTGGCATCAATTTCTGTATAACCACTATCTTGAAGTTCTGCAATTCTGATTATTTTGCAAGACTGCAAACACGCTTTTGATAAATGCCTTACAAAAGTTGAAGAAATGCTAATGAAGCAAAGAATTAACTCAGACATAAAACCAGTCATCAAAATGTAAATCCATATGCTGCATGTAATTTAGTAGTTATTCATTTCCACTGAAAATCAACATTCCTACTTAACAACATATGTTTTTCAACAAGTCTTCAGCACTTGCTGCACCTAAAACTAGAGTTGTCAGTATCCCATGAGTCTTCCCTGGCACCAAATACCCCATATTCTCCTTAATTCATACACAGGCAATGTGATTTTGGTATGACACTCAAAAAGACTCCTCAAATACTACTCTCAAAGCCATTAATCACATTTTTTAATTATAGCTGTGAAGTTTCTCACAGTTTGTACCACCCTCTAACAAAGAGAAAAATATGCTGCTTTGAAACAGCTTTTTCACTCCAAACTAAACCTCCTCACTCCATTCTAGAGATCAGACAGACATTCTTATTTCTGCTCCTTCCTATTAAGAGAAGTGATACAATATCCTCAATTTGCTCTACAACATGGAACAGATCTTTATTCAGTGTCTTTATTCAGCAGTGCAATAAGGAATAAGAAACCCAGGTCCTCACAATTAAGCTGCAGGCCCACTGGCTGACTACATTAGTTTCCCAGAAAATAAACTGTAGAGACCCAGTGACTGAGTTCTGTTGGTTTCAGTCCAGCACCTGGCCAAAGGATCATTACTACATGCAGACACTTCTTTGAAGTGGCAGAACTTGCAGCCTTCCACACAATAATCTAATTAAAAGAAGAAAGGAGTGCTTGTGGGTAACAAACATTCCCAGCATATGAAGTAAGTTAATGAATGCAGCCTGTAAGAGTACAACAAGCGATAGACTAGTTTCCTTGTGACAGGGAGATGAATTTCAATGTAGATGGCAGATGGAGGACATTGGAAAGGTATTCCTTCTCTAAGGGAAAGTAGAGGGTTTCTGCCTTCGTAGAACAGGAAGAAAAATGAATTGGTGAAGCCAAAGTACTAGTTATAACCAAGGAGAAAGGGCTGAGTGAGAACTGCAGCTGTCTGAGCCAATTAACAGAGGAAGTGCACAAGCTTTACACTAACCCAAACATATATCCCTTTTAAAGAAAGTCTGGGAACGCTTCACTTGCTGTGATTAACAGTCACCTTTAAATCACAGAAAATGGATTCCTTGTAAAAATTATAATCTCTTCCATGTAGTTGAAACACATTAACAAATTAACATACTCCTCCATCCTCAGTCAAGCACAATAGATCATCAGGTAACACAATTTTCTCTTTGAGAAAGAACTTTTAGTAACATGAAGATGCTAATTAGAAGAACTAAAAATGAATTTAGGAAGTCCTGTCAAAAATAAAACGCATACAGTTTCCGTTGCCTCTCTTTCCCCTAGACAAGAAAATCAGATTTATCACTAAAACGTCAAGAAGATTAACAAAAAGCTATTACCAAACACTTAAAGACAGAAGGGTTTGAAGTATCTGAACAAAGCCATACATCACAAAATTATTACATAATGGGCCCCAATCTTGTCAACATACCTTTAGTTTTATACATGGGAATTAAACCGTGGGATTGCAGATGAGTATGAAGTTAATCACATCTAAAAGCATGACAAGAAACCAGTCACATATTACTCTCCCATTTATTGTGCATGCTGCCACACTTGGGAATGGGGATTTAAAAGCCTTGCACTCTGCTCTCAAAAATGAAGTGTTACAAAGGTAGTCCCACTTCACAAATTACAAAATTTATAGGCAGTACCAAAATCCCACCTTCCTCCAGGACTGCTGCTATCCTCACTATCCCACTGCTCATTTTTATTTCTTGGTATTGGTGGTTGCAGCATCTCAGCAGCCAGCGGGTCTGCATCATTCTCTTCACGGCCAATCCATTCTCCAATCACACGTGGTCTGAGAAGGGGAGTGTTGAAACCTGTTGTGTCCTGAAGAGAAAACAAAAAACCAGAAATACTGAACTGCTTGTTCTCAACCATACATGTCAACAGGAAAAGAAGAAATAGAAAATAAAACTATTCATTACATAAGTACAAAAACAGTAGAGTACATAATAATTTCAGAGGGCTACAAAATACCCAGAAACAACCATGGAATAATGAAAAGATTCCCATTAATGAAATTCTGGGAAATTCTCTATCGAAATGAAACAAACAAAATAAAAATTCTGCAAACTTTTCCAGATTAACATCATTACCCTGCTCTGGCTAGACACTGTAATTGTGCTCAACAGAAATCCAAGAGCTTCCATTTTGTCAGAGCCAAATATGACTTAGGCTCTGGATTAAACTCATCCCCCTTGTTCACACCCTCTGCTTCCTGCAATACACCTGTGAATGCACTACTGCACTCCACTCTTCATATTTCTGTTCAGAGTTCTCTTTAACTTCACTAAGTCATTTTTAACACAATCTACGTTCTCTGCAAGTTGATGTCACCACTGAAAACAGAATGCAGGAAATACAGAAAAGAGAACCATGGCTTCAGAGGTTTTAGAATACCTAAACACTAGGTTTCTTTTATGTACTTACACATTTTTTTGCATTTGAATGGCACTGTGTTACATAGTCAGCTACTGCAGACTAGATGACAGGGGCCTCTGGTCACTTGACAGGCATAACCTGTCACAGGAGTGACTCCTATCATATGCCTATGAGCTAGGAAAGAGATCATTCCACTACTCACAATGCCTTCATTACACAAGGCGCTTACATTAGTTTCATTAACTAAGTTCCATTTCTCCACTTTTGAGGCTTATTCCTGCTACTCCAGCCATTTTCTCCCTTCCCTTTCTTCCTAGAATAAGGTCTACTGATTAATAAGAAAAGGTTCCTGGAGCTACTTAAACTTGCAGCAACTTGCATTGTTAATCCTGCTAAAAGGATTTCACTCCCTTAAATGAAAATGAAAAGCATCTAAAAATTTGCCACTTTATCAGTACCATGAGTTTCTCCTAACACTGTACACTGCACAAGGAGCATATGAATAAGTAAACTATGAACCCTGTGTCCAACTTTGATATGCTGATTTCTTTTTTAGACATTTTATGGATTAAAGTAGCACTTTCATACTCTGCTTAATAGAAATGTAATTTACATTACATAGTCATGCTTTGCTTCACTTGATCACCTTTCTTTCCTTTTAATGTTGTTACATTAGTATACCACAGTTTCAGTGACCTACTTTATTTTCCTCATTTCAAATATATAAGCAGCCACAGTGAAAACAGTAAATGGAGAATCAGCGATAGCTCCATCGAGAGCACTACGATGTTTACTTGGTACCTTATTTCAAATGTTCAATAAATTCAGATGAAGTATTCTGTTCTCAAACAAATGTTTGGGGTTTTTTTTATATAAACCTTAGAAAACCTTAGAATCGTAACTGATTTCCAATTCATATTCCCCCATAAATAACAGAAAAGATTGACAGTGACATTAGTGTACAACAGAAATGTTTTCAGCACAGGTAAGCATTTAAATATGCAGTAAATGAACCTAGAGGATTATTTACTGTCTAGTCCAGGTGCCATCCACTTTTTATATGCATCAGTGGCTACCAACTTGACTCCACTCTCTATGGAGACCTGAAGAAGAAGGAAAAGACTGGGTGACAGTTGAATTTCATCTTCAGGCTGGGCTGAGATGGGGTTGCAGTACGTAACCAGGAAGCACAACGTTTGTGTATCCATTCATTTAAGCATAGTTTACAAAGCTCAGTATTTCTAATTTCTCATATGGATTTTACAGGAATCTCCACAGGGAGAAATACTTATGAATGAGCAGAAATTTATTTATATTTATTTCGTAGAGTATTTGTTTCCTCTACTCCATTAATCATAACCTGTGTTCATTTTAGAAATACTACATGTAAGGAGAAATTGCACCTTAGACAGAATAGAAAAAAATGTTTTAATATTAACCTTGAGAATCAAAGTCCATTATGAATTATTAGTCCATTTTCACTCAAGTGCGATTCTGGATTTCTAAAGCTTAGTTGTCTCCCTTTATTAATATATAAAGTGACTGAAAGATATTGTTGGGAAGTCTGGGCAAATTTCACAATGATATGACAGGTCTCACGCTATATGTGAGAGCTCCACTATGTGAAGCTTAAGTAAAGCACCAGTCCATAGAATACTGGAATTAAGAGAAAATCTCATCTGTCTAAAAAGAAAATATTTCTAGTGTTGGTATTTGCAGTAAAAAATGAAGAGAAACTTCAGAAATATTCTTTAAGTATTCTTTAGCAAATCAAAAGCCAGAAGATGAATAATCCTTTCTCTGCCTCTTCCCTGGTAAGTGTCCTAACAGACTTAGGAAAAACCCTGAAACTCAAAGTGAATTCAGTGAATTCTTCCTCTATAATTTGTTAACCAAACTAGAACCCTGTGAATTTCATTGGAAGGCTAACATCCTAAGCCTACTTCTTTATTCATGTACATAAATTCTTTGTATTATTCAGAAGCTTTAGAAACCACACTTTCACTCATAGTTTCTGTGCAGTGATAAGGAGAATGAGTCAATTCTGAAATTTGTATTTTATTAACTCAGCACTTTAGCCTTAAAATCTGTGAGTCACAAGGCATCTCTTCTCATTTTCTTTTCCTAACACAAGCAGTGGCTGTTGCTGATTTTAGATAGCTTTCAGGGCCTAGAGACACAGTCTGAATCATCAAGAGATACTGAACACCAAACTCCACAAGTCTGAAGTAAATGAGATGAAAAGGGAGGGACTCAGCCATAAATCTGTCTTAATTTCAGTAATCATAGGATTTTTTTGTTTTGCAGTAACATCAGTGGTCTGTGAAATTTTATTAGGCTATGTCAAACTGAAAGCTTCCATTTTGACTGACCTTGTCTGCCTATGTTTTCATAGAATAACAGAATCACTAGGTTGGAAAAGACCCACAGGATAATCAAGTCCAATCATTCCTATCAATCACTAAACCATGCCCCTCAGCACCTCAGCCATCCATCCATCCTTTAAACACCTCTAGAGAAGTTGATTCAACCACCTCCCTGGGAAGCCTGTTCCAGTGTCCAATGACCCTTTCCATTAAAAATATTTTCCTAATGTCAAGCCTGAACCATCCCTGGCAGAGCTTGAAGCCATCCCCCCTTGTCCTGTCCCCTGTCATTTGGGAGAAGTGGGCAACTCTCTCCTCTCCACAACCTCCTTTCAGGTAGTTGTAGAGAGCAGTAAGGTCTCCCCTGAGCCTCCTCTTGTCCAGGCTAACCAATACCAGCTCTCTCAGCATCTCCTCGTAAGACTTGTTGTCCAGCCCCTTCACCAGCTTCCTTGCTCTTCTCTGGAAACGCTCCAGAGCGTCAACATCCTTCTTCTCTACCTCCATCTTGGAGTGAAGCCCTAAGTATTGACATAAAGTTAATAGTATCAGGTATTTGACAAGAACTCCTTTAAGTGGAACACTTCCACAAAAGCGATTGCAATTCAGAACAAACTGGTTTTCCAAATCCAAATGCTCAAGTAACTAAGCAACTAACTAATTAACTGGATTACTTGCAGGAGAAGCTACATGAATGAAGAATACTTATCAAGGACTCCTCTGACAAAGGCAGCTACAGGTTTCTGGTGCTAGAAGGAAATAATTCTTAAAAAAAATACTTACATAATGAAAGACAAAACTAAAGAAAAATACATACACAGCCCCTGTTTTCTCTGGGTTCATACTCTGAACCCGAGAATGTTCCTAATAATCAAGAAAATAAAGCAAGGAAGCATTTAGAAGAATTTATCAGTGCATTTAGTTTTATGTCTGTCTGTGTAATGCCAATGTTATAATGGAATTCAATGCCAAGTTTGGTCACGCCATTCTAGATCCGTGTGATGCACCTGAAGGGTTTAACGATTAACCCAAACCACAGATGTATTAGGCACTACTCCTGTGTCTTATACAGCTTTTGATACTATTGCTCTGATAGTAATGGTTTCGAACACCAAGAACACAATCTAATATTCTTGGCACTAGAAGCATACTGCTGTTCACTGGTGAGACTAGGGAAGGGACAGGTGTTCTGTTTCCACTGGAACTTTGAAAAATTAGCTTGATTACTCTTCCAGAATAGAGGTCATTACAGCTAAAACTAAAATTCATGTTTAATGCATAATGTATCAAAAGGGCCAAACCAGAAAAGATCACTGCTGCATTCAGCAAGGAATCACAGAATCATAGAATCACCAGGCTGGAAGAGACCCATCGGATCATCGAGTCCAACCATTCCTATCAAACACTAAACCACGTCCCTCAGGAAATAAAGACTGATCTTTATGCCCTATTCATTAATGATAAAATCAGGGGATTACAAATTATTCCTACATATTCTCACAAATCATACCTGAGAATCCAGGCTTCATGGCTTCATGAGTAAAAGCTAAATGTTTCCCAAAGTACACAAAGTAGTCCAACAGACAATATTAAGCAAAGGTGGTATAAAGATCAAAAGCATTTCCATGGCCTCATTAAGAGTCTTGTAAACTCAGTGAGATTCTTTTCCCATAGCTGACATCCCATCCTGGATTAAGCTTTTAATGTATCAACATACACTGCACTTACCCATATAGCTTTCCATACTCAAACTTCCCTTGAAACCAATAAAATGGAAGTGTGTATGCTGGGAAAGGGAGACAGAGCTTTCATTGCTTAAAATTACTGTGCTCATGTGTCTTGTTGTACTGTTCATTAGGTATACAGTAGATCTTACCTTATCAAGTTCATCAGAAATAGCAATGCCTGAAAAAATGGATTAAAGAAAAAAAAAAGTTTTAGAAACAGTCTTTCTGTAAATGCCTTTTACTACAATAAGCAAAAGTAAGGATTAATCTGAAAAGTTTACATATTGTTTTCTGCACACTGCCGTACCATACAATGTATCATATTTTGTTCCATTTGTGAAATTGCCTGTAAACAATGTACTCTTAACTTTCCTCAGCTGCAATATTACTGAAATGTGTTTTCAAAACACGGTGGAAATGGAAACAACAGATGTGCCAGTAAAGCATCAGTGAGCTTAAGTATACTTCTACCTGCTTTCTAAAATTAAATCAGCAACATAATAATTATATATGGATACATTATTACGCAAATCTCACCCTGACCAGCATGCATGACACCATGCAGCAATTACAGGGCAACACAGACATGACTCCTCTCTTTTTCCGTGGTTCAATGTAGAAACGACTCTATGAAAACAGATAGAATTTAAAGAGAGGGAAAGAGTAGAATACCACAATAAAATGCAAACCAGTTTTTCTAAACTCTCTGAACAAGAACATGTTTATTTGCTCTCGTTCTTTCTGCTGATGCTTGCCTGAGGCTTTCCTATGCTTGCTTCCAGAACATCATCCAACTCTTTTCATTATGACCATCCTGTAGCACATTAAATATGAACATCTGTTTTTTTATAACATATCTTCACACCTTAGTAGTATCACATGAACACATTTAATGTTAACACGTTGAAAATTTTGATGTACTGAAAGCAAAGTGTTTACCAGGTTCCTAAGAGGCTTGATAAGAAATGTTTCCAGGTCAGAACTTCAGTTCAGAAAAACAAAGACAATCATCTCCCGGTGGTGAAAACAAAATGCACAGGAAGAACACACACTTAAAAAACTGTTTTCTAATTAATATCATGCTATCAAGACAACTTCTTCCAAAGAATGCATGAGATGACATTGCAAAATATGTAGTATCAGCTGAGCAGAGTTATTCTTTCTAAAATCATACTAAAGATTGCAGAAGTATAAGCTTCTTTCCATGACATTGTATTTATTACTATTTGGTATACCACAACTACCTGACTTCTTTGGGCTTTTACCATAGCTAATTCGTTATTTAGATAATACCTGTAGATCAATTTTCATTTTAAAAACAGTGAAGTGCTAGGAGAACAAGACCTGATCAACACATAAGAGTAAATGCCATGATTTAACAGAATAACTGCAGTCATTCAATAGTTATAAAGTAGATTATATAACAAAAGATCAATTTTGCCTACCCTTTCTGTCTCTCACAGCAATTAACCCATTATAATATCTTCAAACTTTCACTTAGACCAGACACTACGCTAATGTCCACACAGTATAATCAGTAGGTTGCACCGTCCTGAAACATTCAACAGGGTTTTAATGTGTTATGAATGTCTTCAGTTCTCACTGGGCATTTACTAGAGAGGAGATAACTCCACTCTTGGAGGTGGTAAAAACATAATTCAACATTCTCTTTATAAAAGTTTTGAGAATCCAATTTCCATCATCCACTTTCCATCACATTGGATGTATATTACATATTCAAGATCAGTCCATTTTACCACCACAAATACTCTCTCTAACCAAACAACCTATGTTTTGTCAGGAACTCTCCATAATGTTAAGACAGTTCATTTTGATAAGCATTTATTTCCTCAGGTTGGAGGTTTATCCCCTTTTCTTCTGCTTTCACAGATACTCCCTTTGAAAACTTTGAATGGATGTAAGATCTATCCCTGTTCCCTGTGTTGACTTGTTAGAAATATTTTCAGTGTTTGCAAAAGAAACTGCAAAAGGTAACCCTGCTATTTCCAAGACTCCATTCCAAAAAAATACCAAATGCTTTTACTATTCAACTGCCTATGTGGCTAATCAAGTATCAGTACTGAAAGTACACAATAGGAAACAGGGAAAATTGTACATACAACTATATGCCTTTGACAAAAAGCTCTACTAACTTTGCTGATTAAGTTAAATAGAAGTACATACAACTGAAAACACCCATAATGAAAAGGAGTGGTTTTAGGGTTTGGATTTGGGGTTGGTTTTTTTTTTTGGTGCAAGTCTCATTGGTTCCCCAGAATTTACTCTGAATTTAGAGAAGACTAAGGCGAGTACTAGAATTGACGAGAATGCCTCAAATTTCTTCTTTACTTCATTGTAAACAGAAGCAAGACAAGAACACTAACTGTATTTCTTAGGTAAGCATGTAGAGAGACAGCAGTTTCTGAGGACATGTTGACAAAAGAAAATTTTTAAAGTTTAGGAAACTTTTATCTTTGTAATCACACAATTAAACATGCAAACTCTTTTCCTCTGTCCCTCTCCCTGATGCAGTATCAAGGGAAAAGAAAAAGGATTCTTAGGAAGAAATTTCTTAAGGAGCTTTTTACATTAATCTTGGCATAGTCATTCTTCTGGAGGATTTACCATATAGTCAGGCATATAGATCTTTATGTTGTGTCTTGATAACATTAACAAAACTTCATTATTTACTGATAATACAACTCTAACAGCAGAGAGCGTAATAAATTAACCCATAAAAAGATGGGTGTAAAAAAGCTTCTCATTTTGTTCCAAGATACTACTGCACAACATATTTAGTGTGTGTCCACTCTTAGAAATTTTCTTTTGTAGTTGCCAAAGTAACAAAATTTTAAAAATGAGGTTGAGACCTTGTGTGCAATGGACAAAAAATTACAACAGTGGAATGATTTTTAGGGTGCAGATCTCAAGTGGAATAATATGGACTCCAGTTTTCACAAAGTAGTTCTAATCCCATTGTACCATAAAATTAAAAGAAAAAAACAACTTAAATAAGAATCCTAAGGTTGCAACTAGAGATATAAATACTCACACAAGAGTATTTAGGATTTCTGTTATCCTCTTAACCGCTAGCACAATCCCAACTTTTCAGTAGCCAAATATGTTCCTGTCTGTTACTCTAAGTAATATATCAACAATTTTTAAAAATCTGAACTTCTACAAAGTAATGGTAACAATGGTTGCTATCTCCACTTCATGTAACTACTTAATATGGAGTGATCAGAGTTTTTTAAAAAAAAATTTCTTTTCACTTATTTTGCATATTTGACAACAAGCAATTGGTTGCGCTCTCTGTAGTGTGTATGGTTCTTTTTTTTCTCTATAGCTTTCATACAATGTAAAAGAGAAGAAAATTATTTTACTTTTTAGATATTCTAAATAGGGAACTGTCAATGTAAAATCACAGGGTGTCAAAAACAAAACAACAGCCCATTCCACGAAACTACTTTAAATGGAAACAGCTATGTTTCAGGTTTAGGCAAAGCAATCATAGCTGTAGGCAAAATGTTTGTATCTAACAATTTAGTCACTTCCTCAAACTGTAGCCTTTTTCCCATCACAACTTAAATCTAATCATCAAAAAGCTCCAATATCAGAAAAACTGACACACCTAGCTTGATCAAGCTTGAACCCAATGGCTTAGAATATATTTTATTAGGAACTACTTTTTTGCTTCCCCCAGCTCTAATAATTCAAATCCTGACCCTGCATGATGGTGAACACAGAGAATGGATGCTCTATAGCTGTTTGCTCATTGCTCTGCCTGAAGTCACTGAGCAGCAAATAAGGGGACCATGGAAAAAATGTCTCCTGCTTTTGTTGGGGAAGTTCTTCTGATGTAAAAGACAAATCCTTCCAAAATAAAGGAGTATGGCTTTACCCTTTCTCTCACAGCAGCTGCTTCTCATATACAACATTTGCTATAGTTTTATGCCATGATTGACAACTATAAAACAGTCCCACCTTTCTTTCTTTTTTCAATAAGAAAGTGCAGTGTTCCAAAAGGGTAAAGGGCTTGCCTGCCACCAACAGTTAAGATGCACAGACAAGGTTTACAGTGGGAATCATTCAGGCACCTAACTGCCAATTTTATGTCTTTAAAAATCCGCCCTTTCACAAGTAACGAAGGGTGCTGAATTTTGATCAGTCATGACAAGTACCCAGGCCACTCAGATGTCTGGTGAATTACACAGACAGATTCAGGGCACTTTTTTCTACTTTTGAGTGTAATGACCCCCTGTGCTGTAAGGGTGCTGGATAAACAATAAAGTAATTGGTCTGAACACACTTTCACAGTACTTCAGAAATGCTTTACAGTCACAACTACTGCCACCTCTGATCATCAACAAATCTGGAGTGGGTCTGTTCATGCTAGCACAGCCTCTCTCAACTGGAACACTTTCATCCTGTCAATAGCTTTCTTTTTTTTTTTTTTAAAGAACTGGAAGAACAAGGCACTCTGGTTGCAGGAAAGGGCTTGTACAATAGGATCAAATGAAACATGACTATAAGGCAATGTAATAATGTAACTTACAGACACTTACTATGCTTTGATTAGTCTTATCATGTCTATATTAAGCAGATTCCCTCAAAGCATATCTCACTGTATTAGACATGTAACTTACAGCTTTTTTACACACAGAATATTATACCAGTTGTTTGTCATACCTTTTAAAAAAAATTAGTATAGTTTATTAAATTGTCCATACATATACAAAATCATTCTTCATAGGGTTCTCTTAGACTACTGTTCCCAATTCTTTATCCCTTTAGCAATCTGCAGAGGCACAGTGGCAAGAATTTATTAAAAAAGATGATGATCATTACAGCATTATAGTGTCTTCGCTAATGCAAAAGCCACTTTCCAAAGTATATCTGAACCATGTTTTAATGGAATAAAGTCCTTTTTGAGTCTAGAATGAGTATTTTCCACAGTAAAGAAAAGACTTTCTGCTTAGGATGTTCTGCTTAATTTCTACCTTACCAGGAAAGAAAATTTCTTTCAAAAGAAAAATTAATTCCACAAGTGTTAAACATGCCAAGCTCCTTCATATGTAATTAATAGAAGAGTTTTATTTGTTCCTACTCTCTTGTAACAAATACAATTAATCCAGTACCTACTGCCACTCCACTCAGTGGTGTTATTCCTTTTTGAAGAGTGATTTTTAGACTTCAATGCACTCAATTCAATAGCATGAAATGAATTTTCAAAACAGTAGGCATCATACAAGTTCAAGTCTTTTGAAATGACAAGTCATAAAATTCCTGCCTGCTGCATTATTCCTGATGAGTTTTATGGTAGCCTAAAAACTCGCAATACCTTCATATGCTATACACATCTGAAATAATAGAACAGATGTTCTGATAAAAATTAAATTTGACAAACATCTACTATTTCTGCTTTTACTTGTGGTCCTTAAATAACTGTAGGAAGAAATAACACAAAACAAAAATTAGTTGAGATTTTTAAAACTTAAATTTTTCCAAAGGCACAACATACACCTGACAAGTATAATGTGTATCTAGTCATAACAAAATAAAACGCTAGTACTTTAATGTATGCCAGCAGACTACTATTATTCTGATCAATAGGAGCAAAAAGCTTATGCATTTTTCCTAAACATCCAGAAGATCGCCACAGAGCTCCCAATAGTCAGTTTTCCTACTTGCCAAACAAAGCTTTCCGGATTTGGCATACAGGTTTGACATACAAAGTTTAGACATACTGAGACAACCCCAGTGCAACTCTAACTTGTCAAAATTCATTCTCAGAATCTGCCTAGGCCAGGGAACTTGCGGATGACTGGACTGTCAATCTCATAGTGCATCAAAGGTTCTGTAAGTAACTCCAGGAAAGAAACAGCGTTATTATTCTAACATTATTAATACTGCAACCTTTGAGAATGAACACAGGAATGCCATATGATGTATTAACTACCTGTCAGTTAACTGTCCCAATGCATTCTCCTACTCACTGTAAATAAGGGGAAGCAATGTTCCCTCACTGGTGGCACAAGCCATCTCAGATGTGCTTGCATTTCCAACAACAAATTTTGTGCTATACCACAGCTGGCAGCATACTGAATTCTAGTCCTTGTGCCTTTTTGCACCTTGTATTAAATACAAGGTAAATTGTAATTATTTATTTCACACCATCCTTGGACTATGGGCATAAAATGGTTTCTCTGGTTGTACCAAACAAAGCATTTCACCCACAAAATAAATATACAAGAACTGAACCAGCTCAGTCATTTCTGTATAAGAAATATATAATAAATTTGTCACTGTCTGTCATAGACCTATGTCAACAGACATATTTCCTTTACTAATGAAATCTCAGAGTTCTTGCCAATAAGGGGCATCTGTCCTTATATGATTAAACAACTACATATCAAGTCTCCGTAGTGGTATCCATCTTGAATTTGGATAATATTCTACCCATCATCTAGCCATGTAAGAACAAGGGAAAACATGTAATCTACAAGGCACCACACATTAACATATCAGCACACTATCCATCAGTAGAGTGACTATCTAGGAAACAGATTTAATCTCCCCTTCCCATGGTGGCTTAAAAAAAATAAAACTAATTAATCACCAGCAAACAAAACTGATACTTAGACTTGCAGCACTACTATATCCAATTTTCTGAGTGGCTCTATTGAGAATACATGTTTCAGGATTTGGTGTGGTGAGTAACAAGTTAGGCAAACAGAGAGAAAGAAAATGTAAAGTGCCCATCACACATTACGTCCCAGAAACTCTCCTGGGTCAAGGTCACCTCAGAAGAGAATCAATACTGCAGAATCTTTCAGAACTCTTGATTCTAGGGAAAGATGTACACCACAGTATATTGCTTAAGGCACACAGCCCACTACAACCATTAGCTAGTATTCAAGTCAGCTCACCCTTCTACTTCTCCCTGAATGCCAACTCCCTTCTTCTAAGAACTAGGGAGTATCACATCTGAGATGACAGTTATACAAACACCAGTCCTGCAATAGCATTGGGGGAAACTTTAACAAGCCAATACTGATCCAGAAAAGGACACTGTAACTCAAAAAGATGCTCAGCTCCTGGAACTTACTAGATCAGAATGGTAAATACCTCCACAAAGGTAATTAAATGTTTAACATCTATAGGAAAAAGATACAGTATTCTCCTGGGCATAGAAGCTGCGCTTTATAATTGAATTGCAATGATTTTATTCGCTTTCTTCCTGTTATAATTTTAGAAAATACCATTATTTTGTATTATTCTCAAACATCACACTAAAAGCAAAAGGATTTTATGAGCAAAGGCAGTATCGGATAACAGCTGCAGTACTGAGATAAAATTATCTTCCTTAAAGGTTTGATTGAGCTTATCTAAAAATGTCAATCTCAAAATAAATCACAAACATTGATCTCACACAAGAATAACACAATTTTAAAGTTCAGCCTGAATAGAAGAAAGGAAAAATCCTGTAGAGAATACAGATGACTAGTTATGAGGTTCAATTACCAGAACACGTTTAGGGCTAGATGCTCAACTGATCACAGGTAAGTCATTTATAGGGAATAAAGCCCACTTCAGATAAACAACTGCATATGACTGAAAAAAATACTGAAGTACTAGGTCTTAAAACAATGTCCCTCATGAGTTGATTGTTAAAAGTTTAGTTACATGCCATGCAGGTGTTCAAGTGCAGTTACATCATCATTGTCATCATTATAAATGCCTAGTTTCAATGGAAAAGTTCAGAGGATAAATGTTAATGGCATTCCATTTCAGTATATTTTCCATAACTGGAATGTAAATCATTAATAGCTTCCTATCATGTAGATGTTTCTAAATGAAACCTTGTTTTAATGTGTTTCAGACTGCTAAATGCATTGAAGTAGTTCATGATGCATATTTTAAACTTCTCACATCCCACATATTCACAGGTTCATCCACAAAACTGAGGACTTGATTTTAGTGGGTTTTTTTTTACCATATTATGATTTTTTTTAACTAGTTTGACACCCTTATTCTGAGAGGTTTACTCTTGTTGTTCATCTTCTTCCCGTAAAAGATAAATAGAACACAGGCTTTTACGTTTCACTGTTTTATCTTTTTCTTAAAGGGGTATAAAATCATGCTTGATTTATTTAAACTATGCATAAACAACATCAAGTGATTCTAACATTATGAGAAGTAACTGTCAGAGGTACTCTAGAGGGACTCATGAGATCTTTCATTCCTGGAGATATTCAAGAACCATGGACGGGTCCTGGACAGCCAGCTGTAGGTAGCCCTGCTTGAGAAGAAGAGAGGACCAGATGACCTCCAGAGGTCCCTTCAAACCTCAAACATTCTCTGAGTCTGTGTTTCTCTATGGTTTCCATCAGCAGATTGCAGATGGCTTTCTTATCTAATGATTATTTATTTATTGATTATTTCTCTTCCAAATTAAGAATGAAAGAGTACATTTTTCCTATTGTCTACAGCTAGATACCATTATTTCTGGATTCCCTCCAACTAACTGACTTGGATTGGCTCCCAAACAGCTTTGGTTAATGTTAACTTACTACCACTTTCTGACCTTAAAATGTCTACTGAATTCAAAATTTGATATATTTTTTCCTTCCCCTCTAATTTGTAGTATACACCTGGCCTTAAGAAGGATTCAAACATTACTGGTGAAATGTTGGATATCTCTGCTGAAAGGCTATGTGTACTTATGAAAATGCACCTATCTCACTGTAGAACACACTAAGTGTCATCAAATGCTGTTACTGTGTGTAAATTGAAACATGCAATGCACACATATTTTCAAAATGCACTCCAATCCTTAACTGTTTATAAAAAAGACAAAGTTAATTATAAAGCAGGCAGTCTTCATATTTACCACACAGCACAATCTTGTAGATTTAATCCTCATTTTTCCCCACTCAAAAGATTCATAATTCACTGGTTTCCATTTCTTGTTATCTATTTTTCCATCCTCAGAAGATGGGAGGTGAAGACATTCATGATCAAGATCCTTAGCTACACAAGATAATTTAACTCGCTTCGAAAGGAAAGCAGGCCAGAAGAGGAAACACAAGAGCATACAGTTGAAAGAGCATGGAACTTTTCTTACTTAAGATCAGCTGAGGAAGCAGCATGACAATAATAAAGATGAGATACCTTGCAATCAAAGAAAATGAAGCATGCAAATGGGAAACGTAGTATATTCCTGTATGTTGCTCCATAACCCAAAATCTCCCCTAAACTGTTGACTTGATACTTCATATTCCACTTCAGTGACACACATTTGACTAAGAAGTAAACAAAACTAAGGTTTTCCACACAAGTACGCCTCTGGAAAATGGCATACTTAAATCACCAAAAGCTCCAATACACTTAGACCATAAATATGGCAATTCTCTTCTCCAGTCTCTCAAAACTCCTAAGTTAACTTTAACAGTGACCATGAAGTCACTTTCAGTTTCTCAGATCTACTGCAGCACAGAGTTACTCACATATTGTCTTGATGGGGCTTGGGAGGAAGGCTCCAACTATAAAGTAGTTCAGTTTTAATGACTAGGAGGACTGAACATAGAAGAGACCAGATATCCAATTGCCTGAGCCTCACTTTCCAAAGTTCCCAGGAAGTTTCAATGTTGCATGAAGTGCATAGGTTTGTCTCAAAGCAGATATCTAGACTGCATAGTGAACAATGCAGTAGAAACTAGAGTTTAATTCATAGGCTGTGCCAGTTGCACAGCAGGCAATGAAGTCCTGAAAATTCACTACAAGATCCAAAACTTATCTTTGAAAATGGAAATTAATTCCAGGACTTGATGGAAAAATCATTTAACTTCAAACATCTGGTGTTATGTAGCACTCTTCCCTGTTAAAGTACTGAAGAATGAAATGAGAGGGTGCTGTAAAAACCCACTGACAATACACTGGGACGACTTGCATACTCAGCTATTTGTTGAGGCTCGTCCCTGTTCCATACTGCTTTGAAACAAGATTATTATCAAATACGGCATTAGACTCATAGACTTTACAGACACGCTTGTAGAATCAAAAGCGCTGACTAGGCTGCCCAAACACCAGAGAAGGTAGTTACAGGACCTTTGTCATAGCTTACGTAAAATTCTCCACATTGGATGCTTCCTTGGGTACAGCACAGAATGGGTTTCGCATGGCTTATATTTTTAAAGTCCTAGCTATGTCTATTCATTGAAGCACTGTAAGATGTTTTCTATGTGCAATCTGTGTTCTACATGTCAGAGAACAATTAAATCACAGTTATCTTCAAAATTATACTTTTTCTTTTCTTCCAAACTTTTCATAATTTTCATTTTTATATCACCCTACCATGAATGAAATAACAGCACAGACCAGATTTATTTCCTGAAATGATCTGAAAATCAGGAATAAAAAACTAGAAACAATGACATACAGCTTAGGTTATATCTGATGCAAGTGTTTAGATGACAGAATCAAAAAGGCCAAAGTGCAAAATGAGTAACAACTATCAAAGAACAAAAAAACCCACAAGAAAAGACACAAATAGCCTAGGAGAGGAGTAAAAAGTAAAATATAGAACTGTTAAATTGAAGAGAAACAAAGGAAATAACTGATAAGACAAAGAAAACTCAGTGTTCAATACTTCTACTGCTTCAGTCTTAATGATTTTAAAAGGAAAAAAATGCAAGCTAGATGATAGAAAGCTGAAAGGTATCCTGATGACTTAAATACATTCAAGTTGGCAGAATCTTGTGAATTTCACTCTAGAGTACTTAACTAACTTGTTGAAGAAACCACTAATCCATTAGCAACTCTCTTGCAGCAAAGGAGAGGACAGAAGAGGACAAACATTATATCTTTGGAAAGAAAAAAAGGGAAGATGTGGGGAACTAAAAACCAACAAGCCTAAATCTGACAGCAGCAAGGATAGTCGACAAAATTGCTAAATAAACAATTTGTCAACATCTAATGGATAGGAAAGATAGCATGGAACAATTGACATGAATTTATCAAGAACGTATCACATCACATCAGTGTAATTGCTTTCTCAACAGGGAGACTTGCCTAATGGATAAGAGAAGGAAGTAGATGTAAAATACTTCAGCTATAATAAGAATTTGCTTACTGTCCTAGATGATACTTCAGTAAACAAATCAGAGAACTACATTTGAGGTGAAATCACTGAAGGCAGAGAAACATCTGGTGGAAAAAAACACACTGAGTAACTTTAAAGTACTGGTTGTCAGATCTGAAGTGGAATCATGAAGAGGTCTGACAGTATTTCCGTTAATAGTCTGGATGAAGAAATAAAGAGCACGTTCATGAAAGTGAACTTAGTATCAGACTGCGAGTGGTTTAAAGCACTCTGGGGAACAGGAATAAAATTCTGTATTATCTTGATAAATCATCAGAAAACATTAAGTACTAGCAAGAATGAGTGAAGAATGTTTCATTTGTGAAATAACTCTCTGAAAACCTGATTCCAACAACACTGACCAGGCACATTCACTTCTGGTCCAAGCATACGACCCAGAAGAGCTGTGGTATTTGCATTCTAGTTGGAAACCTCTGCAACAAAATGAGGTACAGAATGCTGCAAACTGTATTTTAGGTATAAGGAAGCAAGAAGTCAGTTGAAACTATACAATTTTCACAAGAAAAGACCAAGATGTAGGACTGAAGAGTGGATTTAGTCCTTTATTATTGAACTCTCACATCTGATTGGTTTGTTTCTCCAGACAGTGAATAAATAACCTCTTCTGAAATTGAAAATAAATTGTTTCTGTACCTGTGTTAAGCTTGGTTACAAGTCTAAGCAGAAAGATTTTAAAATTACACTTGCACCCATGACAGTAAGACAGTCAGGCAATAGTGAGGCTGCAAATCAGAGACCCTCACTGGAGGTGGTTTAGCTCCCTAGAGGCAGATAGACCAATCTACTAAAAATGTATTTGAAAAGAGCCCTGTAAATACACTGTTATAATGAATATAAATACGAATAATGCTCAAAATATAGTTGTTGTGACTGACCTAAAATATTTGGGAGAGAGGGAATTTGGGCAAACTAGTTTGGGGTATTTGATACAATTTGGAAAAAGGCAGAATCTCAAAATTCTCCACAAAACAGATCTTCCATTCTTCATTCAGCTCTGTCTCTGACCTCACCATCTGCAATTTCTTCAGTTAATCAGGAGTGCCATTGACAAAATGGAATGAGAGGAGAAAGAAAATAGTTTTCATTCAAATGTCTCCCTGATTATGCCAGTTTTCATGTACCATGGTAGAAAGTACTTTTTATACTTTGATAATTGTTACTAGTGTTTGGTCCCACCGATGTATTTCAGAATTTTCTTCTACAGGAAAGAAAAAAAAAAAAAAGCACTATTCCTTATCAGATCCAGTAGTTCTCAGAGCTACTCCTTACATGAACATGCTATTTTTAAACACTGCTCCTGTTTTACTATGTCTTTTAAAGGATAATACTTGGAGTTTGTTATGAAATGAATGGCTACCATGTTTTTGAGTATTTATTTGAGATGCTTTAAGATATTTATTCAAATTGCTTTTGAAAACTGGAAGGAATTGTTTGGGGCCAAGGATATGAAACACCTAATTGTTTTTCAATGACAGGTCTTTCAGTGACAGTCTCAGTGCTGCATGTTCCCACTATTTTCCTCAAACCAGCCTCTTGTGCTGATTTCTTTATGAGGTAACTCAGCTCAGTAAAGTGGCAGAAAATTAATGTAACAAAAAAGAAAAAGGTGCAGGGAAGCAGTATCAGTCACCAGGAGAGCTGCTATATTATCTCAGACATTCTGTGAACCTCATCAACAGGAATTTAATTGCCAGTGTCAAAGAACTTGGTCATCGTTGACTAGAAGACCATCTTCTTGATGTGTACTTCCAAATTACAATTCAGGCTGTATGGTTACATTAAAAAACTAAAATCAATCAACTTACTGCGAGACAGATTCTCAAGGGCTTTTCCAAGTTTTTTGCTCTCTTGAAGAATATGATTTAGTTCATCAAAATCATGGTTCTCCGCTTTTGTCCTCCAATCCCATTTAGGATGCTCTATTGACCTTGGCACTAAATATACACAGATATATAGATGAAGTTTAGATTTGGTATTTCAGATTCCTATAGTAGAAAAAAAAGCTGCACAATGAGTTTACAAACTCAAAGTTTACAAACCTTGAGTGGAAATTATTTAATTATCTTCCTGTTTTAACAGTTAGAACTATTTTCTTTGGTCAATGTGAAGTAAAAATGGAAACATCTATGAAAAAATGCATACCTGGAATGATTCTTGTGAAGGAATTAATTAGTAAACAGGAATAACTAATACTAAAACTTAATAACAAAAATAATGCAACAACAGAAAAACTTAATAAAAATATTGCATATCAAAGTACTTAATTTACATCAAAACTGAACTGGATTTCCTAGGGGTCAATAAGGAAAAATGTCGAAATGAAAATGAGTAAGAGGTACTTTTGACTTTGTGAGTCATTTCATCAAAAGGAAAAAAAAGAAATATTTCAGATAAAGTTTTTAAAACAACATGCGTATTCATTTAAAAAATCATAAAAGGTGTATAACAGTTCATACAAGCAGAGAAACAAAATCTGTCCCTGTTGTTCATGCTGTACAGTCTATAATCTTTATTCTGATTCTTAAACAATTCTGATCTTTGGGAACCACAGTCCTGAGCTAACACTCTCCTATTCATTATCTATTACTAAAAACTTTAACGTCATTTTAAAATAAGTTTCTCAACTGTTGAGCTAATTTTACCTACAATGGTAGGGAAGAAGAAAAGTTTCTGAGATATGGTGCCCACAATGAACATACTCTGACCAGTGTGAACATTTTGAACAACTTGCAGAAATGAAAACAAGAATTATGCTGTCCCTGGAACTGCTGTTTAACATATTCTTTTTGACAGTGTTCTGAACTAAGCGATCTGCTGCTTTCACCACCAAATGCTATTTCTGGGTTGTCTACAAATGCAGTATTATCATGCTGAGAACTGCAAGCACCATTGTAAAGATGATGATGTCTACAGTCTACACTTCCAAAAGAATGGAACCAGTTGCACTTATGAGTGGCTCCTAAAATACTCACTTAAATGTAACTTCAAAAACGAACCTTATAATGTCCAATATGTCCTGGCCAGCTTTGAAACTTTTACAGCTGTCAATGAATTTATAAACTCCATTTTCATTACATGCTAAGAAGGAAACATGCAGACTCCTACAGATCATGAAAAAAGGGCTATCTTATGATTATTTGGTACTTAAGAACAGTTTTATAATGGTATAGGGAAATTCTGCTCAGATTTAAAGTTCTGGCAGCTATGAAAAAAATGTGTTAAAACTGTTGCTATCAAAATTTGCCTTATTGCTGTCTACCCTCTGTGTGAATATAAAATCTACTCCACTTTGGATCAATACCACAAAGGAAAACAAAAGTCAACAATCTACTATTCCAGGTAAGGAAATTGGATGGTAATACATATAAGTCCTTCTGTCACAAAGAACAAAATTCCATCTCCCATAGACACAAAGTAATCCATCTTCAAACTGGAAACCTATATAGAGTCTTTCAACCCCGAATTTATTCTCATCTCTAATACCCACTCAGAAACCTGGGTAAGTATTATGGAATTGAACACACTAGACTGCAACTACAGGTATTTTCAAAGACAAAAGACAAAGGAGATATTAACAAGGACCTACAGAGCAAAGAGTAGGAGGAAAAAGACCTCAAGAGGGAGAAAGGAAGAGAGGGACAAGTTGCAGTGTCAGAGTCTGGTTCTGTATTCAAAGAAGATAAGTCATCTATTTCCTTCTGAGGACAATGGAAATAATGAGCTATGGCAGCTCCTAGTGAATCGATACAGGCCTTAAGATATTAGGGTAGGACTAGCCTCTTCTCAGATGGACAGCTTATAATTTTTGCCAATACTTTTAAATGCCAATCATTTAATTCATAATTTCCTTGTTTAGGAGCCACAATGTTCATTAAAATTTGTCATGAGACAGAAGCTGAATGAAATAAATGTAAGTTCTTTTCAATAGCTGTGGAGTTTCCAGGATCAGCGCTCTTAACACACTGTTCACGTGACAGGTGGTCCAATGGTGCTTTAGGGGCTGGAGTCTTCTCATTCTTTATTGGGTTCATTCCTCATCTCTAGGCAGGTTGTCTCTTTTCTTGTCTTCAAGATTTGCATCTGGTTGCATCTTCCTTATCTTCTGACTTGAACTGGCTCTAGGGCCAGTTCTCTTGTGTAACTCAGTAGTAAGTTCAAGATAAGTTCGGTGTATCTGGGTGAAAGTTCACAGCTTCTAGCCTAAGGCCTCATGAATTCAGCTACTAATGCTAAGCAAGTTCTGCTGTGTTGTGCTTCTCTATGGATTTGAGAGGCTTCATCTATAGTTAATTTTTACAGCTTAATGTTAAGCAGTTGACTCTAAAAGGTTGGACTGATTATTTTTCAGACTAAAACAATTCATATTCTTTAACAACATAAAGCTTGTATCTTCCCAACTATAGGATCACAAACACTGGTCATTTTCAAATGGATGGCTTTGTGTGAAGTACGCAGAACTGTATAAAGACCATCTGACCCTTCCTTGAGATCATCTGAAATACATGATCTCCTGCATATATCAAGCCCATCATATATCACTTCCATGCATATACCACTACACTCTTAGTAAAATCCTTTCATTATATCTGACCTTCCTCTTTCTTTATTATACTCACACATTCCTCAAAATCATCATATCAGTAATTTTAAATTCCTCAATGCATTACCTGCCTCAACCTCACCTCTGTTATTTAGGAGAATTATAAAACACATTTTCTTACAATTATCTGCCTGCAATTCAGCATATTTATTACATATACATTATAGCTTTTGTACAGAAATATTTAGGGTTTTCCCTTTATGGAACTGGAATTTCCTCATGCTTTCCAGTATTTCTGCTTTTCAGAATGCATGCCCCTTCAGCAAATGCCTATCAGATTAATTCACAGAAGTGTTATGAATTCTACCACAAATCAGCAGACCTTTACATTCTACTGGATGATGGTACTGGATCAGTACTGTTTTTATCTACATATAGGTGTCTTTTCAAGATATAATTTGCATATAGAATCAGAACAGTTGCTAATTAAATTCCTCATTTCATTAATACATTGTACAACCATCTTACGTCTCAAAATCCAAGAATATTTATTATTATTAAGCGTAAAATTACTCGTGTATTTAAATTTTGCAACAGCAATCATATTAGAGTTGTTTGATAACATAGTCAAACTGTATATGCAGTACCTGGATATTAAAAGGCTAAGAGAACAGTGGCCTACAGTCCTAAACTGAACAAAGGCAATTAGAAGCACAGAGCACTGTAACTGTAAATGGGGTATGGTGGCAATGGTGAACTGAAACAGAGTGGAAGGATGATCTGTGATTTGATTGAACGTGGAGGTGGTGAAGAGATCAACCTACCTTGGTTAAAAGTAGCTAGCTGGGAAGCAAGTCTGTTTCACAAACTATTTAGTAACTTCCAAATTTGTTCTTCCTCAAACAGAGAATGTGATCACCAAATCATTTCATTAAATACATTTTTATATACATGAATACACACATGGAGTACTAGGCTCAAATCTCTCCTTTGCCAGACAACAGCTTCAGCTTCTGCTTAACTACACTTTTGTAACATAGATACCAGGGTTTCTTGTTTGTGCATTTGTTTCCTAATTAATCAATCAGTTCTCCTAATCTTTCCAAATATTCCTATGAAATGACAGTTCTCGGTCCTGAATAAATTTACAAGTTGAGAACTATTTCAACAAGAGAGTTGTAAGACAAAAGCTCTGCAACAGAACATGTTACAGCTGATAGATGCCATTAAACTTGGGATTTGTTTTGGCAGTTTGGAGGGTCTTTTTAGGTTGTTAAGTGTGGGAGTTGGTTTTTTTAAACACAAACCTGAGAGTAAATCTCTAAGTCTCAGCAGGCCCAAAACACACTGCTTCTCAGATAAGTCCTACTATCACTTTAGAGAAGTTTTGGGGAAAACAAAGCACAATGACATCAAAAAATGTTTTGAGGTATAAGCTGAAGGCACAAAACAAATGGAATATGTTGTGAGTATCTGGACCAAATAATAAATGAGTTCAGAACATGATTGCTTTCTGCTGATCTGAGTGGTTGAAGCAGCACACGGTACCCACTGATTTTGGCATAAACCCAGCAAAAAAATGTCAAGAAACCATCAACATTAATTTGGCTGTTGCAGAAAATAGAAGAATCAAGATATGGTAAAAAGGCATATGGCTGAAATCAGCCTCTGTGATAGCAATTTAAAAAAATGGAGCTCAAATAAACAAGGTATTTTCAAAACATGGCAGAGACAAGTATTTGCAGGGCTGAGTAAGTCAGGAAAATAAAAGGAGGAATCAAGGTTTAAAACAGTGGTATGAACAAAAAAAATTGAAAAGGCATAAACAGAAAAGCATGAAATCAGAGGATAATTAGGCTGGAAAGGACCTCTGGAAGTCTTAAGTCCAACCTGCTGCTCAAATCCATCCACTGAGGGGAGGTTGCTCAGACTAACTGGTTGAGTTTTGAGTATCTCCCAGGATGGGGATTGCACAGCCTCTCTGGATGTGTTGAGGTGTATTAGCTTGCTAGCAGTATAATTTTTGTTGCCTCTTGTCCTTTCACTACACACCTTCGAGAAGAACCTGGCTATGTCTTCTCTACCACAACCACTGTAATAGTTGATAGTGACAAGGAAGTCTCCCCTTAGCTTTAATCTCTCCAGGATGAACAAAGCAATTTCCTTCAGTTTTTCCTTATCCATCACATGCTGCAGCCCAATCATCATCCCGGTGAATCTCTACTGTACTTGTACCACTGTCTACATGATGCACTACAGTCATCATCCCAAAGGTCTTTTCCAACCTAAATAATTCTACGATTCTACGATTCAATAGTGGAAAACAAACACTGCTGGTTACACTCTTGTTAATGTAGCCTATTATGCAGCTCACCTTCAGTGCTGTAAGAGCACACAGACACAGCTTGTTCACATTCAAGTTCTTGTCTATCAGCACTCCAGGTCTTTTTCTGCAAAGCTACTTTCTAGGCATTGAGACCCCAGTTTATAAGACTGCTCAGGGCTATACAAGATGCAGGATTTTGCATTTGCCTGTGCTGAACTTCACAAAGTTCCTCTCAGCCCATTCTTCAATCCTGTTGAGAACCCTCTGAATAGCAGCCCTGTTACCCAGACCACCAACCACTTTCCACAATTTGGTCTCACCTGCAAACTTGCTATAAGAACTTTCTACCTCATCATTAAGAACATTCAGAAATACTTCTACATGGTATTGGTCTCAGTACCAGTCCCTTAAGCATGCCACTAGTGATAGGCTTTCCAGTTGGACTTTGCATTGCCAGTCACAACACTTTGAAACCAACAGTTGAGTCAACTTTCCATATGTCTTGCTGTCCATTTATCCAGCCCACATCTCACCAACTTATATAAGGGTACTATGGAAGACTGGCAAAGGTTTTGCTAATGTCAAGTTATTAAATATCCACTACTTTTTATTTGATCACAGGGTCAGTTATTTCATCTAATAGGGCAATCACATTGATCTGATGAGACATGCATGGTTTCACAAACCCATGCCTGCTGCTCCCAATGACATTTTCCTCCTGCCTGTAGCTGGGAACACCTATCAGGAAAATTTGCTCAATAATCTTTCCAGAGAGTGAGGTTCATCTGATCAACTTACAGTCCCCAAAGTCTCTTTTTTGCTCTTCCCTCAAAACTGATGTGATGTTTGTCTTTTTCTGGTCATCAGGAACCTCCCTCAATCATCATGACCTTTCAGTGATGATCAAATAGACTTGCAATGACATCAGTCTCCTCTCTAGTCATGCCCACAATAAATCCCATATAGTGTCCTGTATTTATGTATGCCAAATTGCCTTAAGCACACCCTAATTCTATCTTCCTCTGTTGTGGGTAAAGCTGCAATCTTCCTAAGCCTGCTGCTAGACTTAAAGACTGGAGAGGAAGCCTTACTAGTTGAAGAGCATTATTAGATGCCCTTCAATCCACAAGGACAGATCCTTGAGTCCAGTCCTATTACAGATGTATAAAATATTTCACTGCTTCCCACATGACCTGGTAGTTCAGAGCATCCATCCTCCTCTTTGTCCTTCTCTAGAGACAACCTTTGGACCAGCAAGCACAAAACTAGTAGAAGGCATACACATGAAGGGAGTGACACAATTTCACACTCCTGCCAGGGGTAAAGACCAAGGAATCGAGATCTTTAGGAGATGGCATGGAAGTTACTTGACACGTAACACGGAGTGTAAAGTGTAAGCACTGGAAGGAAGAACGTAGTACAATGACACAATACACTTGGTCACTGCTTTGAACAGCATATCTCCATAAACTGGTGTTACAGAATCACAGAATCACTATGTTGGAAAACTACCCACAGGATCATTCAGTCCAAGCATTCCTATCAACCATTAAACCACACCCTTCAGCATTGCATCCACACTTCTTTTAAATACCTCCAGGGAAGGTGACTCAACCACCTCCCTAAGAAGCCTGTGACCCTGCCTAATGACCCTGTCCCTGAAAAAATCAGGGAATGAATATTCTCCCTGGTCCTCCTTTTATTGTTTATGTATTCGTAGAAAGATTTTTTGTTATCTTTCACCAACCTGGTCAATAAGAGCTCTAGTTGGTTTTCCCTCTGCATAATCTCACTTTCTCCCTGTTGCCCACCCAAGACACCTTTCTTCTTCTAAAGCTCATATACAGTCCTCTTCTTTCTGATGTCCCTCAAGACCATCCCGCTCAAGCAAGCTCTTTTTTTCCCTACTGGCTCCTTTTCTGGAACATGAGGACAGCTTTCTCCTGAGCTGCTAGGATTTCCTTCTTGAAGAGCACCCAGCTCTCATGGGCTCCCTTGCCCTTAAGCACTGTCTCCCATGAGACTTTATCAACCAGCCTTCTGAACAGTCCAAAGTCTGCCCTCTGGAAGCTTAACGTGACTGTTCTGATAATCCCCCTCCTCATGCCACCTAGAACTGAAAATTATACCATCTCACGACCCCTCTGTCCCAGGTATCTTCCAACCATCACATCCCCCGCAAGGCCTTCTCTGTTCGTGAACAGCAAGTCCAGGAAAGCACCTTCCTTTGCTGGTTCACTCACCAACTGTGTGAGGAAGTTGTCTTCCACACACTCCAGGAACCTCCTAGACTTCTTCCTTTCTGCTCTATTGTACTTCCAGCAGACATTCAGAAGATTGAAGTCTCCCACAAGGACAAGAGCTAGTGATCTTGAGACTACTCCCAGTTGTTTATAGAAGAGTCAATCAGCTTCTTCTTGGCTGGCTAATCTGTAACAGCCTTCTCGTGGGCTCCTCTGATTTTAATCCACAGGCACTCGATCCCGTCATGACTGACCATAATTGAGCTCAAGGGTATCAAAGCACTCTCTAACATGGAGGGCTACCCTGCTTCCTCTCCTACCCTTCCTGTCCCGCCTGAAGAGTTTCTACCCCACCATAGCTACACTCCAGCTATACAAGTCGTCCCACCATATTCCATGATAGTAACTACGTTGTAGTCTCCTGCCCTA
The DNA here is from genome assembly GCA_013389865.1 of Piaya cayana. Lineage (NCBI taxonomy): Eukaryota > Metazoa > Chordata > Aves > Cuculiformes > Coccyzidae > Piaya > Piaya cayana. The sequence goes on along the minus strand of WAAB01011591.1, from coordinate 59,941 downwards.
CAAGAACTTCCAATTCCTTCTGCTTATTTCCCATGTAGTGTGCATTGGTGTAAATGCACTTCAGCTGGGCTGGTGAACCCTCAGCTCTCATGAAGGGAATAGTGTTCATTCCCAGTTGACTGGTCCTTGGATTATCAACCCCTCAGTGACAGTTTCATCTTTTCCATCACTAGATGTACTTGCTCTCACTCACTCTATGGTGACATACTGGCGGTCCTTCCAGCACACAATCTCTCAGACACTGGAGTTCCACTTCCAGGCTCTCTCCTGATTAGCTGCGCTTCATTCCCCTTCCCCTTCACATCTAGTTTAAAGCTCTATTTATGAGCCCTGCTAGATTTTTACATGGCAAAGACTGTTAGATTAGACCCAGATTAAGAGTGACTATGATAATTTACTCTTGAAAGTGAATTAAAATCCACAATACTTTTAGACTGACTTAAAAATTCGTGTGCCCATGGAGAGGTACAGTGAAACTGATGAACAAATTTAAGCCTTTTTAAAGCTGAGAATGTGCTCTGTGAAGAAGAAACAGAGACACATGCTCCATCTCCAGAAAATTAAACCATAGATCTTGCAAGAACAATACAGTCCTGAGAAAAGCTGTGATAAAGAACACCTGTACAGTTATTTTTTACTTGTCACAGTTACTTATTCTCAATCAAAAAGGTCTCATAGCCATGCAAGATTGTTAATTACCCAATAGCGGAGTGTCACTATTGCATTGATCTGTCATTACTTACTTTACCCACGGCTGTGCTATACTTTGACCTATTGAAGCTGGCAGGAGATTTTCCTTTGACTCCACTGGAGTCTATAATTCTCCATCTTGCTTTTAGAGGAAAGATAGCAAGCCTTCCACTGCAGCACACTATATATCTCTGTTCTCATCTGGTCTATCTAATCACAATCCAAGTTATTAAAATATTTGTCTATTATAAAAAATTCAAAAACCTACAATAGTCAACAGAAGAAAATATAATTTTTACAATTTATTTGGGAGAACAAATCTTGTATACACACTTGTGTGTGCGCATCTATATGTATATATGAATTTATATTGTAAACATATTTATTTGTATAAAAAAACAACTAAAAATCGAGCTTAAAATTAAACTTTATTCAAAAGCTAATATACAGGAAGCGCTAAATTTCATTAAGTCTTGCTGCCTTTATTTTTACTACTTCTGTTTTACACAGCATTGACAATATTCTCTTCAGTTGCTGTATTTCTACTCTGCCTTTTCTTTCAACATACATTTCGATTCCTTCAGCAACTCTAAGAGCAGTACACCTGTTCTGTTTACACTGCCCACAAATATGGAACAGCATCTGTTCATAATTCATAGTTTTGCACTGCTTGATCCACTGAAAAATACCTGTTATTAGGACCAATAGCAACATAAGAGATTTTACACATGCAAAATGGCAAAATAAAACATCAAATCATAAACGGTATCAGAATGCAAACTTGTGTGTGACATCCAGGTATTGTTCTGGGGTTTTACCTATCCAGCTATCTATGTATAACCTATTCTACCTATAGATGACAGCATAGAGTATTATTAAATATTCATAACTCAAGTGAAAGTAAAGCAAGAATCAAACATACATACCTAGCCACTTAAACTGCTTATAATTCACTTTCTGTTTTAATTCTAATTCAACAGAAAAACAAACTATATGTTTGAAAGTATGCAGGAATTAATAATGCAGTGAAGCTTTCTTACATGACTTGGACTCCGGTGATGGTGGAGAAATGTTGGACACAGCAAGGTCGCTCTTTGACTTTTTAGGCTTTTTTGCATTTACCTGCCAAGGTTTATCATAACTTCTAATATCTCTCCTTGTTCCTTTATTTTCTGTTAAAAGAATTGAATTAGTCAATTATAGCATTTGTAGGGCCATTTTTTGAAGACTAAATGAATGATTAATCAAAAAAACCCGAATGTTATCAGTCCAAAACAAAGTCACCTCTTTATTTTCTATTTCTGATTTTTGCTAATATTTCATGTATTCCTTCCATTTCCTAAACATCAAAATTTAGAAAGTCATTAATATTTTTTCATTAAGAACATAACATCTCTTTTTTGTTATGAAAGTCCTTATTCTCCATTTTTTTCTCTTGCATTTTTGATCACTTATGCTTAAAACTTTGCATTTGATATAAATTACAAGTTGGTTTGTCAAGCAACTAACATTTTGACTATCAGGAACTACTTGAAACCTATTACAGTCTAGAACAGATCATCAGTCAATTTTAAAATACAAACTAAACATTCTAACAGCAGCTTCTAACAGAATATCAAAGCAAAAAGTTTGACTTTAGAATCAGAGTAGATATTATTTCAGAAATGTTTTGTGTTATTCACAGTGGTGTTAGTGAAGTAGTAATAGCATTTTCTCTTTGAGTGTTGGAATGTTAATGATGGTTGTTAAAAATGTGTATTATTAAAGAAAATGCCTCAACAAAGGCTAATCTCATCATAGGCAGCCTGATCTAGTGGAATGTCCGTGCGCATGGCAGGGGGGGTTGGAACTAGATGATCTTTAAGTTCCCTTCCAACCCAAAGTAATCTATGATTCCATAATCTTAAGAACAAATACACCAGAGGAAGGAAAATGAAAGCAAAGAGGACAGGAGGGGAATCAAAGGACCTTTATGTGCACCTTCTTTCTCATTGAGATTGGGATTTTTTCCATGCTGTAATTCTGACCATATTCACATGGTATGTACATAGGCTGAGCCAATATCTGAAAATATTTATTAAATTCAATCAAGCAGGATTTATTTGGCACGCTCAAAACCACAGGGCAGTATCTGTTCAGAAGGTGCATGTGCATCCAGGAGATATGGATGAAAGTGTAGGAAGAATATACTGGAGACCAGCCTTTTCTAGCATACAAAACATACCTGATGTTTCACTCTCTGCCCAAAGGGCAGCAGAGCCAGACAACGTTCTCTGAAGCTGACCACGGTTCCCCTGTTTGGACTGAAGATGATCAATTAGAAATGGGATTGGCTGGTCAGGTGTCTCTGTTATCAGCTTGGTCATCAACTCCTTTAGAAAATTAAAACAGAACAAAAAAATTAGTGGGATATTGCACTTATACTAATCTTGTATTTACCAAAAGTAAAGGAGCACTTATAAAGGAAAAGCTTGTTTTCAACTTTGAAGAAAACAGCTGGAAACACTCATCTGCTCAAACTACTTCTACCTTTGCCCTATTAAACGCTCACGTCTGAAGTGCTCTTAGCCCATACCGTCACTTATCTACAGGCATTTATGCTGAACAACCCAATCCCCACTACTTGCTCAAATTTACCCAAAACAATCTGAATAGTGTTCATGTAACCATTCAGAACAAGCACGTTTTCAAAGCAGCAAGTAGCTCTTCTCTGACCAAGTTTCTTCTCGTTGGAAACTGGAACATCAGGAAGGTTGGTGCATTTTTGATCTCATCCAGGCATGGAACAATGATCTGATTAAAATACACGTTCATATTTGGGAATGCCATAGTCTGATCAAACAGGTAGACATTTTTTAAAACAAGTCCTCTTTATTAGACATAAGTAAATATTTTATTATACTTTAGCAGACATGGATACAAAACAATGTCAACTGGAAAGGATCTCCTATGCCAAGCATTAATACTGTCTAAAAGCTGCTATACACTCTGGCCTTGCAGAGCTGCACAAAGACTAACACTATCAATATCACTGCTGAGGTTTTTCCTGCCTCCCTACACATAAAACAAAATTAGGAATGCAGAAAGAAGTTATGTCTCTGTGCTAGGCATGTTCTCTGAAAGGAAATCAATGGCTAATATGGGAGGTTACCCTGAAATCCCCATAGTTCCCCAGGAAACCTGTGGCTACCACTGCAAAACAAAAAAGCTCGATGGAAGTGAAAAATCATAGCAGAGTACAGGAAAAAAATCAGGACAAAAAACTGTATAAATTAATAAAAGCAATTATTCTCTCTTCATCCACCTCCAAGCATAACTCTTACCATAACCTCCAAACACCTGATTCTATCTCTGTTCCATCTTTTCTATACATCCTCATATAATAAGTAATTTTCCAAATACCAGTCACCACTTGGTATTATCATCAGTAAATTTTGTATCCCAAGAAACAGTAAACATAAGCAACATCACGCAGGATTATTAAGACACATTAAGTTATCTTTTCCCACTCCAAGACTTTCCATTCCTGTTTATTCAAGTAGTGGTATAAACAATTAGGTATAAGTGAAAATGAGAAACAAGCTTTCCATTTCAAAACGAGAAATTTTACTTCAGAAGACAAAAAAAAGAATCTCATATCCTGTGAAAATATGATCATCTGTAACATGAAAACTACATGCCCCCCCCCAAAAAAAAAGGTAACTTTGGTTTTGGTTTTGAAATGGATCTCCACAGGGAGAAATTGAGTTACTTACTAATCTTTGAAATCGTAAAGCTATGAACCATAACTTCATCTAGTCTGTCTCTCACCAAGGTAGGAGAAATCCTCTGATATACATCACACATGAAAAATCCAGAAATTGGAGTAATTCAGATTTTGGTTGCTTGGTAACACTCTACCGGAAAATCTTTTTTTTTTTTTTTTTTCCCCCCACCCAAGTGCAGCATTAGTGGCAAGTGGAAAGATGTAATCTTGTGCTTGTAATGGACCACAATAGCCGTAGGATTTCCACTGCAGAGGACTTGTAATTTAAATAATTCTTCTGGATCATGGTTTGAAAATTAATTTTCATCTTAGAGCAATAAAAACAAGATGAGAACTGCGATACTTGCATTGATACTAATAATGTTTTAAAGACATGCATGGGTGAAAATCTATTCGTCATACATTATAAAATTAATGTAGCATTAAAGAAGAAAATACAGATATTAAAAATTTTAGAATGCCTAGGTGTCAATGTAAGACAAATGATACTTGATTGTTGCCATCACTGATTTACTTGTCACAGGAATAAATGGCCTTTAATTAAAGAAACAGATATAATAAAATAAAACTGATTATAGAATTCCTTACATTATTCTGAGACATAGCAATAAAACTAAAGAACATAACATCACACAGTAAAAAAAAAAAAAAGTACTGTTCCAAGGTGATGTGAAATTAGCTTCTATTCAAAACAACCACTTCTTTAGCTACTGTTAACATATAGATAATAAGACCTAAGTAATACAGAGATCTGTGCTGTCCCAAAGAATAATCAGTTCTGTTCTGTGACAGCAATTAGAAAAGTTAAAAGAATCATAGACATAGGCTACTTTTATCTATCTGGAGTAACAAGTGAGTTGAACCAATCCCGTACACCTAAACCAACTAAGAATTAACATTGCTGGAATTCTCATAAACTGAAAATAGTACGCGGTTAAAAAAACCTATTTATTTGTGTAATAAGCCTCAAACTGATTTGCCTCAAGCACTTTCAGAGATGTTATTAAAATTAAATACAACATCAAGTCAACACAAAGGTGATTCAGATGGCAAAGGCTGCCATTTAAGAAAAAGCTCTTTACCCCAAGTATTCCATTGCAAAAGGGGAACAAAGGAGCATTTAGGGATTTCCTTCTCAAGTTGCTTCAAGCAAGGTGGGAAAGTGATCTCCAACTTACTGCAGCTGCGTTCCCAAACTCTGCAGAATTTGCAAAGAACACCTCCACCCTAACCAGTGATAATACCTTCAGAATTATGCTCTGTGTAAGTCCACATTCACATGCAGAAGGTGTTATCTCTTTCCATACCCTCCTGCCACAAACACTTTCAGAGATCCCAGAAGTAGGATCACGACTCCATGTTCCTCATTGTCTTTGCCCTCCTACTAAATTCTGCCACCTAGTCCATCAAGGGTCCTAGCTCCATCCACTCAGCCCCCAAACCATGCTCTTCAAGTTCATGCTTTCTTTGAGGCTTTTGTCATCCCCAGCAAACTGGCAATTATGGGGGAATACTTTGTCTGCCTGTGTTCCGTTGCATAGCTTTGCCACAGGGTGGAGCGACAGAAGTCGCAAGAGAAATAAAAAACACCCACCCAACACAAAAAAACCCTAAAACACAGGCAGTTACTATACTTAGCACTCAGCTCAATTTTTAAGTAGAAACATACAATGTGTGAAGGTAAAAAGATATTACAGATTAGGAATGCCTATTAGGGGTATTCTCATTTTAGCACCACTCCCTAGTAAATCTACTTTAAACTTCTGATGAAATTATCCAACGTTTATTTGATGCCGTCTCTCTGTTGCTCAGATGGCATCTTAATAGACAGCAGGAATAACACACTACATGGCACACTAAATATACTCTTACAAGTTTGAAATCTTTAAAAAAAAAGATGACAAAAGTGAAGGTATTAAATATGGAAAACTAAAGTGTACAACAAGTTACAAAAATAGCATTCCTTTCTGGTTAGTAGCAGTCTGATCTGACTCACAATGTGCTAAGTAGGCAAGGTTTCACCAGAAAAAGGAAAAAGACCATCTAGTCTCAATGAAGCCACCTCTGCATTAGCAGCAGAATAAAAATGGAACAAGAACATTGAAACTAAGATTCATTTCTTGATGAAAAATTCAACAGTAAGTTTCAACTATGCAAGAAAACAGAAGTGAATGACACATCTCTTAAAAATATTAACTATACTATCTGCCTTTCTAACAGAAATTTATAAGTTTTCTAATTGCTCCAAATTTCACTTAATTCAAATAAGAAAAAATAAAAGTGTTAGGTCTATCTTTATAAGATGTTCTTCCATGAACAGTACACCTTATAACAACAAATAAAAAGCCATGGTAGATTGGGTGTCCATGATGCAAGATGAACAGTTCACTACCAATAACCTCTCTCCTCTTCTTTCCACTACATCTTCCTTTCACTCTATGTCCATTTGTCTTTTCTATGAGTAGGACTCCCCTCAGCCTCTCCCTTCCAGCTGTGTAACAAATGAAGAAACCTGTGCAGATGTCAGCAGCTCTCAATTCCCTGTGCACCTGTGAGAGAGGCTGCAGCACAGGAAAGTGGTGAAAGGGAACTTCCATGACTACTACAGACTATAGCACCACAGTGAATGCTGCTTACCCACTGTATTGCCCCAAATTAGAGGTTCTGCCCTGATCAGAATGAGAAAGAAAGGCAATATAAGCTCTAGAAAAACTGGCAGTTAACTCCTCCAAAGATTTTACCTTGCACAGTGCAAACCAGGAATTAAACCAGTTATTTCTATTTTCTTCTTCAATGGTATCTTCACATGCTTTTATGTTCACTAGTTTTATTAAACTATGTATGATAGACTGTTTAAAAAAATAACTTTCATAAGTTTATCTGCAGATGTTTCAAAGTGAGATTCATGCACACATTGATATGGCTGCAAATGATCTTAAAAATACCAGATCTAAACTAGCAACTGAATATCTTAATTCTTTATTAAGTGAATAATCTTCCACTACTGCACTACCCTGAGGTCCTCTATTAGTTATTCAGTGCAGCTCAAATATTAATTTCCCTGTGACTGTCCATGCATTTTCATACAAATGAAACAGTCTTTACAGTCTATTAATCAAGGGCCCAATTACAAGAAAGCTCTAATTAGCTATGTCTAAACGTACCTATCAGGTTATTAAGTTAATTAAGAGACATTCTATCTTGCCCTGTAATTTATAACAGTAACTACACAATAATCACAGGTTTTGTTTTTAACTATATAGGTTTCTACAGACTATGTAGAGCATGCACAGATTTTGAGTCTATCATGCTCTTTAATGGTTTAAATTAGATGTTTAAAGTAGGGAGGATGTTTAAAGTGAATTGCCTTCTGAAGATGTCTATATCTCTCCTCACCAAAGAGACTAAGAGGCTTAACCTAACCTAATAGGCTTTGATGGGATGTGGTTCCAAATTAATACAATTAAATACAGCAGTCTTCACACCGAAGTCAATGGTGATCTTGTCAATAAAGAAGCCAAGGGAGCCTAAAGAGCAATCAGTTGACTAGCCAGTGTATGTCCACTTGAGATAAGAAGAACTGCACTCCAGGTTCCTCTGACTGTTTTGACTGTATATCCATTGACTACAATGGAGATCAGACATGTAAAAGACAGGCAGAGATCTAAATTTGCTAATCACTTCACATAGGCTGCAATCAACAAAGATGATGTAAAACTGAGTGAAAACCTGTGGAAGGAAAGTAAGTGCAACAAACTTTTTAGTGATTGACACTTTTTTCTTTAGAATTCCTTTCTGATCACTGCAGTAAGAAAGCAAGAAAAAAATATTTGAAAGTATATTTCAACAATATTCTTACTGGCTAAATGAAAATCTGAATGAAATGAAAAGCAGAAAGCTAAACATCACTGCTTCTACCACAAAATATTATTTTCTATGGAAATGAAGGGAAAATGCCGGCCTCCTTCTTTTGGGAAACAGCCAGGCTTTACATCTTCTGGAGCAATTCATAATTAACAGAAGGAAATTACATAGACTGTAATAAAAAATGGACTTCAACATAGTTTAAGCCTTCATTAAATTACTATTGCATCTCCCTATGAATTGCATGCCAGCACCATACTAGTTGATTCAAACTAATCAAAGCAGAAAAACAGTTGAGAGCAAACATCTATAGGATTAGTAGCCCTATTCAACTTGTTTGTAAAAATATTCAGACTTTTACTCAGAATTGACTAAAAAATTTTTCAACCAACTCTATTCTTTGTTCACTGGCTCAATAGTATTCATTCCTGCTGTTTCAGCTAGCTGTGCAGCTCAATTTACTATCACAAAACTGCAATACACAGCACGAAGTACATCCCACAAAGAAATTACTTTGGACACACAACTAAATAAAAAGTACAAAGCTGATATGGTGGCTCCAGTATTATCACAGAATCATAGAATCACTAGGTTGGAAAAGACCCACTGGATCATTGAGTCTAACCATTCCTATCAATATTCCTATTATTGTGCAATTCCTATCAAAATTCCTATTATGGTGCAAGCAGAATTCCTGTAAAGGCAGCACTCGTAGGGAAATGTTAAATATGGGACTAGTGGCATAGGTAACATTTTCAGATTAAGGCTACTAGCATTCAAAGTCTCAAATTGCTTTTTTCACATCTCAGATCAGGGTGATAACTCCAATATACAGAAGTGGTAAGCTACTGGTTCATACAATGAGAATAATAAGAGGGAGTCTGAAAACAATCACTGAATAGCAAACAGTCCTCCTTAATGTTCATCTATTAAATATCTAAACTAATTCAATAATTACCAGGTTTTACTAATTCAATAAACCAGTTTGGGAAGCTATATTACTAACAAGATGTTTAGGGAGCCTCTAGATGGCAGAATGGAAACAACATAGTCTTTCCACTACAAACCCTTTGCAAATCTTATAATCATTTCCCTGAGTGGGGTGAACTAGCCCTATATGATATGAATCCAACTCAAGTATGTAACAGTTGATAAAATATGCAGTACTGACTTTACTTAGCAATCCAGAACCAAAAACCTTTTGCATAGATGAGGTTTGTTGGATGATTCTGAAATTTCACCAAGTGAGCTCATGATAGTACATATCACAATGTGCAGTATCTACCTGAATTTCGTGCTGTATTTTTTCACTTACATACCCCTTTCATAGACTTTTTTCCTCTTATCTTATTCTTGATATTTCAAATATCGTTGTCCCAAATGTAATATACTACTTCTGAGTTCAGAAAACAGCTTTGAACACCTTTGATCTTTGGTTTTATTATTTAAAGATTTCCTTTCTCACATTCAGTCATTTCAGATAAGATTGCTGTAAAAGGGGAGGTCACTGGTACTAGGCTACTCCAAAACATCGACTACTCCTCAGTAAAAGCACAAAAGGTTAAAGACATGCTCTCAGATATGCCGAGCATGTTAACATAATGGTTCTCACATTTTCTCCCACGATTTTCAAATCACGAATAATTTCTGTGATAGGTTACACTTCTTGCAGCACTCCTGTATCTCTGCCTAACAATCTCACACTTGTGGAACTATGGAACCATATCATTATCTGAACTCAGTAGTCTAAGGTTTCTCTAAAGCATAAATCAGAAATTTTCCTCAGTCTCCACCCACTCTATCAAACAGTGGAAATTTACCCTGAAGGTAAGGCAATTCAAAGTTCATCCAAGAAAAAATGAAAGCTACTGGGTTCCTGAGATGTCTGTAGAATTTACATCAAAAGGAATATTCATAAATAAAGGCTATGAAAGACTATTACGATCCAGACTGATTTTCTTAAGTTACAGCCATAAAACAACATTGACTGCCTATCACTGGATTTTCTAAAAGCTAACTCAACAGGTGAGAGCTCATCTTTCTCTGATCAGGTGAAGTAACCTTATTCCAATTTTAAAGTCTAAGATAAAGCCACTCATTCTTCCGTGTTCAATGATTCATTACTGCAACTGTTAAAAAAACTGCATCACATTTCAAGTTAAACTTCATTGACTTAGGTTCTACCTACCTGGCACTATTTTTTTTTTTCTGAAGAAGGATGATACTAGGAACTAAAGCAACAGGTATTTTTGTGGCTACCTCCCACGGCTTGACCCCAGTCAGCAGGTCAGTATCCACCTGCCACTCCCTCCCTCGCACCCCCAGTGGGATGGGGGAGAGAATAAGAGAAGCATAACTAAGAAAACCCATGGGTCAAGATAAAGACAGGTTAATAACAAAGAGAAGAAAAAAACCTCAAACAAGTGATACAATCACTCACCATGTCCCACTGCCCAACCAGTCCCCAAGCAACAGCTGCTTCAGAAAATCTACACCCTAGCTTTTATTGCTAAGCATGACATTATATACCAGAGAATATCTCTTCACTCAGGTTGGGTCAGCTGTCCCAACTGTGTCCCCTCCCAGCCTCATGCCCACCCCAAGCCTACTTGTTGGTGAGCAAAGCAAGGAACAGAGGCTTTGACATTGTTCAGCAATAGCTGAAAGACTAGTGTATCAACACCAGTCACAAATCTGAAACCGAGCACCATATGAGCTGTTATGAAGAAAATCAACTGCATCCCAGCCAGACCACGTAGATTACCACTAAGTAAGAGACTCTAAGCACCTATAAGTAGTGATTAGAAGAAGGTTGTACATGAAAAAAAATAAACAATCGGTATATCAAGGGCTTGACTCAGCAAAGCACTTAAGCTTATATATTTTTTATGCATGAGAAGTAAATATTTATAATGCCAGATGATCCCCCTTAAAATGCCTTGATAAATTAGATCACTGCCCTGTGCCTGCAGAATTGCAATCATTTCCTTCCTGCCAGGAACCAAAATCAAAACATTAGGTCTTTTTTAAAATCTAACTATAAAGTTGTTTTGAAGATTGATGGAAATATTTCAATCATATCCCATGGGAAACTTGGACAATACACATTTTCAAAATGTGTGCAGCAACCAACCACAACCTGCCACGTGCTCTTCTTTCCCTCCGCACCTCCCAAACGAATCACTAATCCCAGTCAAGTTTGGAAACATGTACTCACAGCTTTTAATTAAATCACACATTACACATAGTAGCACTGATGTATTACCATAAGAAAAACTTACCATAAATACATGTTGCATATCTATCAATTCTCATACTTTTTTCCTAGTTTCTGTTCTCACAGTTTAGGTGAATTCAAATCAATTTTTACAGCAAGCTCTTCAGAGCCACAACTTTGATATTCTCATGCTGTGCTCCTCTCCCCCTTTTCACGTGGCTCACTACTATTCTTTCTATCTACTGTACGCATGAAGCACACACAAGTGAATTGTAAGACTAGATTTTTGTAGATAAGCACCAATTACCTAATGGCAGCATGACTAACACACTTGTATTAAAGAGTCAGTGCCTTTGGTTGCTCCCATGAACTTTTAGTTCAGGTCAGCTGCCAAAACACATTTAGGAGCACAAGCAATTAATTGTAAGAGAAAAAGTCAGTTTTTTAAATAAGCTTAGGGCTCAACCACACCCCTAATAAATTCATAGTGTAAGTAAAGACTATTTTCTAACACCAAGAGTTTCAGCACTGCTGGATTTCACAGTATTGAATTTTACTAACACTGAAAGTACCAGGCTAACTCAGAAAATGGTCAGTGAAATATTTCAAAGCAATATGAAAGAGATAACTTAAGACCACAGTTTAAATATAATTTAATACAATTTAAATACAATTATTTATAAGAATAGGATTTCCAGTCTCATGCAGAAAAAATGCGTACATATGGGGATTAAAAGTGCATAACTGGAAATATTGAATATATTCAAGATTTTATGATAATGATGATGATGATGATGAGTACATACACAAAAGAGAATGAAAAAGATTTTTCCAGTGTTTTGCATATATTCAAGAGAATGATTACCATTGCCATAACTGGACAATGGAGGTAAATGGTACTTTGTATATTCATCACTTTATTCATAACATGGAATGCAAACTCTACCTAAAACATAAAAGCATTGATTTCTTCTGTTTGTAAAAAACATTTATTTGCTGTAAAATTACCTGAATAAAAATCTGATATTACAGGCTGTGGTAGATTGTGGTAATGCACATAGTCCATGAATTGTCCATGATCCAGTCCAACTCATATTGCTTACATGTAGCAATATAGCTCTTCATACACATGAAATATTGACATTCAAAATGACAAATGTAATTTCTCTCCATCTCTCATCCTTTTAAAAGCCCTTCTTAAATTTGCTGTATAATGAAAACTGGTGGTGAGTAGTCACATTAGAAGGCCTGATATTGTACTCAAAAACATCCCCTGTGGACAGTAGTATTAGAGTGAAGAAAAAAACGACAATATGACATTTACACGCCAACAGATGTTAAAAATTTTGTTTAAAGACATCTTTTCTACAAGTCTTCTTTTTTACACTTCTATTTAAAAAGCTACTAACTGTGTGCAAAACCATAGCAGAACACCAGCAAGGAGCACAGCTCTTCTGAAGAGCAACTCCCAGAAGTCACAGCAAGTCATCTAGCAGCATGTACCACTAGAGAAATTCCCCAATGGAAACTGCTTGGCAGTCATTCACATACAGCAGAGAAGGAAGGAAAAGCACACTAGGGGCTCTTAGGTGAGCTGTGGACACAGGTTTCCAAATCCTAGTTCCTTCACTCAAGTTTTGACTACTCATTGCTTTCAGCATAGCAGGTATGTGGTCAGCCACCACACACTCCTTCATCCACAAGATAATTTACCAGCAGGCACGAGGAAGCCTTCTGAGGCTGACCTCACGCATGAATGAAGGAGACAACAGAACAACAGAAAACCAAACCATCAATAATACATTTAACATAGAATCATAGAACAACCAGGTTGGAAGAGACCCACCAGATCATCAAGTCCAACCATTCCTATCAAACACTAAACCATGTCCCTCAGTACCTCATCCACCCATGCCTTAAACACCTCCAGGGAAGGTGAATCAACCACCTCCCTGGCTAGCCTGTTCCAGTGCCCAGTGACCCTTTCTGTGAGAATTTTTTTCCTAATGTCTAGCCCAAATCTCCCCTGGCAGAGCTTGAGGGCATTTCCTTTTGTCCTGTCCCCTGTCACTTGGGAAACATAAGCATATTAACATAAATACAAATATTTGGAAGTATATGTAAAAAAGAATAAACTCCAAGGTCAGAGACTTTAGGCTTTAAAACAATCAACTTAGCTGGTAATCTCTCAGAAGTGTATGTGTATATATATGCATGCAGAGATTTCCAGTATTTAAGTAATTTGCAGTTCTAGAAATTCTGGTTTTATTGGAATGCCCACAGTACAGATTTCAACACATCATGTCACACCTTCTGGGCCATTTTAAGGCTGTTAACCAGTTCAGGCCCTGGACTGAAGTTCAAAAATTGATCACTTGCATAGTGCTACTTAGGTAGTGTCCTTACTATACCAATAGTTTTTAAATAACCCATTGAATGAAGATACTAGAATCATACCCTGGACATAAAATTTAGAACAAGAAATAATGTTTCTGTTCACTTAAATATCCACTTTCTTTAATGAGGTCCCTAGTAATAAATTTACTTATGAAGAATGAGCACAATCTAGTGGATGGTCTTAATCTAATGGATTTTTTTTTTTCTTGAGCATGGTTTATTACAAAAGGGAGTGAGTGAATCTGTTTAATTTTCAGTTCAATCATTTAAAATTAAAGTTCTTATTACCAGAGTCTAAATAATAATTTCACTGACTGTGGGGTTATGCATGATTGTATGAGGAATACTATGGGTCAGTAAAAGTTTTCAGCATCTAAACTGAGAGTTATGGAAGTTGCCCCAAACTGAAACTGCATCTGGACAACTTCTGTAGTATTGATACTACCAGTTTGACTAGAAAATACTCCAGGCACATAAACGGTAACTCAGCCTTTGAGATCTGATGTACCTAACAGTTGCACCTATTTTATACAAATACTCGAAGATCAAACAAAGCCAATCATGGGAAAGTGACCACAATCCAAGACTACTTTTCCAAGGTAGCTGCCTGAATAGCCATGCTACAGCCTGCTGTAACTTGCGGGCAAGAAGGTAGGAGATGAGAGTCTAATCGCTGCAGGCTGAACAAGATACTGAAAACAGGATCTCACAGTCCCTGAGAAAGTGAATAGAAGAGACATTCTGTGATCATGGCCTCTTCCGAACACATTTCAAATGCAAGATGCAAGCCTAGGACAGTGCAGTTTAGAAAGACAGCAGACTGCAATCTTCTAAAGTTTACTGAATGAACAGGGTTTTGCCTTCTTAATTAAGGCTTTGGGTGGTGATTTCACATGCAAATACAATGTGATACCTGGGGTAAAATGCTATGAAGTATAATGAAAATAACAACTGCAAATAGGCAGTGTTGGACTGCACGAGACTGCAGGTGGGAATTACCTATGAACACTAGGTTAACATGAACAAAGTCCATACCTCTATTGCATACAAAGTTGTGGCAAGCAGCTTCAGTTTTAAGAAGAGACAGGTGATAATGACATTGATTTCAGATTTCTGAGTAGGACTGGATTCACAGAGATTACTTTGAGATCTATTTGGCATAAAGGATTCTAATTTTTAAATATCTACAAAACATATTTAGCACGTTTAAATTTCACATCTAAGGTTAAAGATGTAACGACACAAACAAAAAAAAGAATTAGAATGTTGATTTTTATAAGAACACTACAGGACCACTCCACGTAATAGAGTTTTTGGATGTAAACTGTTGTGGAGTTTAGTAACTCAAGTGCTAGAAAAATATAAGATCTACAAAATCACAGGACTTTTGCAGCAACAAGTCTTTCAGATCCTGCAAAATCTGATGACATACTGGCATCCCAGGAGTCCTAAGAGGTCTGATGGAGTTCCTCTAATCATGCCTAAGGTGTGACCAATATTAATCCCCTCACAAGTACAGTAAAGCCAATACCTGCCAGCTGCTACGAGCTCTGGGGCTCAATTACCGGATACTGGAACCTAGATACAATATAAGACTACCATCAGCCTGAGGAGAACTCAAACCCACATCCCACACCACAGAGGATACTGTCTTAAACTCAAGGCTACGCTATATCAGGGAAAAGAAACTTTCTAAGCTGCCTGCTATACCTGTGCTACTGCTCTCAAGTGCTAGAAGACAGAATAGGTAGACAGAATAGATAGACAGATAGACAGTAGGTGCTCACCCGTTCTCCCAGCACAGTGTTGGTGTGGAGCAGGCTGGCCATGTGCTCATTCCAGTTGTTTGACACTGAGTGTTTGAGATGCTGCCACTTAATTGGATGCACATCGTTACTAAACTGAAAAGCTGACTGAAATGGGTGGTTGCGACCCAGCACCTGGAGGTGGCACCCACGACCTTAATAATGCCATGTCTTGTGTGACAGTGCAGGTACACAGCCTTGGCAGCGGGAACCACACATTTAAAAAACATTTCAAATATATTTACACTTATTTAAAATACATTTTGGGAATGTGGTTTGCCCAAGCACCAAGTGATGGGCAAGGTGCAGCACCACAGAGACAAAATTTTGATAGGAATGGTTGGACTCGATGATCCGGTGGGTCTATTCCAACCTGGTTATTCTGTGACAGAAAGGCAGGCAGATAGGGAGTCTGAATTGACAATCCAGCGGCTAGTATTAAACAGCAATTAGATAAAACATAGACACAGTCCTTTTACGCTCCAGAGAGCTGCTTTACTTCTAGCCATACTTGAGGAGAAGACAGGGAACTGCTATCTCTGAAACGCTCTATAGCAATGTCTGCTTTATACTGCAGCTTGATGCTCCAGATGGGGTTAATATTTTAGACCTTGTTTTGTGCATTGGCATTTAGTGCTATGGGTGAGTTCTTGCTTTGTAGGTGGATATCACCTGATTTTTGCTTTGCTGGCCTTCTTTTAAAAATCAGGTCTTGAAAAATGCCATAACTGCAGCCACAGAGTGTAAATGATAGGGAACTTCTTGAAGTTAGCATCACTTTTACACACCAAAATCCCATTCAGACATAAAACCCTTATTTTCAATGGAGCCTTGGCTTGATGCTCATTGAACAACGTCACAGAATCGCTAGGTTGGAAAAGACCCACAGGATCATTGAGTCCAACCATTCCTATCAAATACTAAACCATTCCACTCAGTACCTCATCCACCCATCCTTTAAACATCTCCTTTCAGGTAGTTGTAGAGAGCAATAAGGTCTCCGCTCAGCCTCCTCTTCTCCAGGCCAAACAACCCAGGATCCCTCAGCTGCTCCTCATTAAGACTTGTTCT